>OZ035830.1:31902362-32087856 GCA_964034765.1 Knipowitschia caucasica
GTTGCATTGTTATACGTGCTGTGGAGGTGATAGTGTTTTTGATTCCTTGTACTTTGTCATCGAAAAACTGTGCGAACTCATTACACCTAGATTTAGAGGAAAATTCTAGGGGCAACTTTACAGGGGGGTTCGTTAATCTACCAACTGTTGAAAACATAACACGAAAATTGTTACTGCAACCTCCAATAATGTCAGAAAAATACATTTCTCTTGTTCTACGTAGAACCCGGTTAAATTCACCCAACTCATCTTTAAAGATTTCATAATCGCCCTGGAAATTGGACTTTCGCCACTTCCGTTCGGCCCTCCGGCACTCTTGCTTCTGTGCCCTAACCGAGTCTGCCTTAGTCCATGGGGCCTTTTTCTTACTGGTAACTATTTTAACCGTCACAGGAGCAATGGCGTCCAGAACAGTCAGAACACTGGTGGTGACAGAGTTATACAATTCATCAACAGTAGAGCATGGAGTTTTCTCAAAATTTAGTGTCCCAGAAATGATCTGACTAAGCCAACCCCCTTTGTAATTAGAAGGTCAAGAGTGTGCCCCCTGCTGTGGGTGGGGCCACTCACGTGCTGAATGAAACCAAAGGTCTCAAATACAGAAGCCAGCTCCTTTGCATTTCTGTCATCAACATTATCAACATGTACATTAAAATCACCTGTAATAACTAAACTATCAAAATCTGTGCACACGAATGAAAGTAGTTCAGTAAAATGGTCAATAAAATCGCAACATGACTGTGGTGGCCTGTACAGGACAATGAAAAGAGTAGAAGATTGCTTTTGTTCCATTTTAAAAGAAATATACTCAAACGATGAAAAATTTCCAAGGGGCATTCTATGGGAGACAAAGTGCTCTCTAAAAACTGCAGCTATGCCTCCCCCCCTTTTGTTTTCTCGTATTTCGGATTCGAATTTAAAATTGGGTGGTGTTGCTTCTATTAGAACTGCATTTCCTGTATTTTGGTCCAGCCATGTTTCAGCCATAAGCATAAAATCAAGATCATAAGAAGTGATAAAATTATTAATTAAAAATGATTTGTTACATAGAGATCTGACATTAAGCATAGCAAGTTTAAAAATAACGTCAGAGTCGATTAATGTGGTTGATTGATTTCTACAGGGAACAGAAATTAGATTTGCAGAGTTGGACCGTCTAACTGCTGTCCTGTTTTGATTTCGTTTTTTAGAATTTAAAAACATTTTTGAGCTGGTGCGAGGAACACACACAGTCTCAATTGGCCTAAAATGTGAAAACCCTTGTTGTTCTTTAGCTCCCAGAGTCAGAAGGGAGTCAGCACAGTTCAGTGTTTGGACTGGTAATGCACTGCCAGACGGACAGGGAGCAGTGTTTGCACCGTTGTACTCACCCGGTGCTGGTGAGCAGGAGGCGGGGGAGTGCGGTGGGGTCCGAGGGGGCTCAGATGTAAACAGTCACGCCCCCCTCGGGGAACGCTGAACAACGTAACGCATGTAATCCATCAACAGGCTGCTACCGTATCTGTTTGGGTGTAATCCGTCTGGACGATAGGCTTCGTAACGTTTCCAGAAAAGGGCAAAGTTATTCACAAAGACAAAGTTAAAAGAGCTGCATGTAGCCTGAAGCCACATATGCAGCGCCACAACACGACTGTAGAGGCAGTCACCTCTGTTTACAGTCGGGATTGGACCAGAAATAAAAACAGATAGTCCGGAGGATTGAAGGAGGTGGAACAGATCCATAAAATGTTTCCTCGTGACTTCTGACTGCTGAAGTTTCATGTCGTTAATTCCCACATGCACGACTACCTTGGAAACGGTATCAGGCAGGGACTGAAGCAGAGGAGGGAGACGTATGAGCAGGTCTGGTACAGTAGCTCCGGGAATTTAACAGAGGAGAAAAGGCTCTATAAATGAGGCCCTCGCTTGAGTCTGTGCAGGTCGAATTGCAGTTCAGAAAAAGGTTGTGGCAAAGCACCGAACTCTGGGCAAGTGTTCAAAGTGTCCAGGTGGAGAGCAGCTGACACGCATGGGCCACAGCAGTGTCATCCGTCTCTGGAAATTACTATTGTCTCTCCAATATTGGTCTTGGACAGGCATGGACACCCATCCAGTTCTGCCCATTCTCTTTTCATTTGGCTAATTAAAAGGAAAGGTCATGGGAGGCGACAGATGGTTGAGTCGTAACAATCAGTCGGGATGGAAGCTGTGAGCAGAAATTGGTATTTTGCATTAAGTATTAACCAAGAGGAGGGGAAGTAGTTACATGATAATCACTTTGATGGACTCAATATACAAGACATTACACCTACCGACGTGCCTGCATGTGTATGAGTGATAAGTCGAGATTGACAGCCACACTGAAGGAAATCTGGTTAAGGAATAAATCTGTCTTTTTATGTTATAGTCATTCACCTACACCTCATCTCATCCTTCAGCAGATAAATTGAGACGTGCATGTTATGTCAAAAAATAGCTTTTCCTAGGAACAGGCCTGAAAAGTTACAACAACAGTGAATTTGATGCATAGAACAGGCGTAATTAGGTTATGTATATGATAGAGTTCTATTTTCTTGTGTCAACCTTGTCTCATCACTGTGGGGAAGGCAGGAAAAAAGGAGAATAGAAATAGAGAGCGCTTTCAACTCTATCAAATGTACGCATGTCTCCTGTTAAATCTATATTGCATCACATTACATTACACATGTGGCTTGGTGTAAATTGGGGGCTTGGGACACTGCATAAAAGACTCTTTCTGGATCTTTCTGTCCTTTACGTTTTGTCAAATGTAATATAATGTAGGTTATTGGTTGTAGGGAATATCTTTAGGGACTATTTATGCTAATGTCCACAGCCCCAGATTTGATTCTTCACTGAGGGCATCAAGATCATGTCATAATAAGTCCTTTGTTAGTATTTTGTGCCATTTTTCATTTTGCTACCGCGTCTGATATACTGATTTTTAGATAGTGACAACGTCTTCCTCCTCGATCATTTGCAAGACAACACAATGTTGATTTGCGCAATCAACAAACAAATAGCAGAGAAGAAAACTGGGATAAAAAAAGCTTTTGTGTATTCAGGAACAAGGCAATTAAAGTAAAACACAGCCTGGTAGAGTGTAAGCAGTCGGGCGGTGCTCCCCAGAGTGGGATTGGCGGCGGCGTAGGCAGTAGGTGGTGAGGAACTGCAAACACAGGCGCTCCCAGAAGGGCACAGCGAGAGACACTGATCTGGAAACAGTTACCGCAGCAACTTCTGCTGGTTTACATCACCGTGAGCATGGACTTCAACTGATGAGGTGATTATTATACAACATCTGTTTATGTCACACTGGGAGAAAGGTTTTACTGTCTACTGGAGGCAATGCTGAAGATGGAATTGTGTTAAACATTTACAGAAAAAACATATGTAATTAATTTGTTTTTATGAAAAAAATAAGTTTTTCAGCAGGCCCTTAACATTAAGCTTTCGTAATAAGTTACATTAGTTCAATAATAGTTTAATAATCATGCTTTTGCATGCAAATGTACAACCCAATTATAAATGACTAAATATTAGTATGAAGGTTCATATAGATTAAAAAAACAGTAGCTGTAGTGGTAATACAAGCAGTAGGTGAGACTCCTGTGCAGCCTGCTCACTCGACTCTGCAAACTCTCCAGCTGCAGTGTTTTCAAAATGCTGCAGCTTGAGTCCTGGCTAGAACCAGGAAGTACAATCACGATGTGCGCTGGCTTCCCGTGGCCCAGAGCTCTGCTCGTGTCTCTCCATGGCCTCGCACCAAAGTACATCTGTGACATGTTTGTGCTGTAGGAACCAGCCTCCTGCAGGTTCCCAGTCAGGACTAAACATGGAATGGGAATTTCAGATTTGTCTGTGTTACCCTCGGGTCTAATTGACCTGCCACAGTGATTGAAAAAAAAACCTAAATACTTTTTTTTAAAAGCTGAATTTTAATGATTTCTCATGACTTGACCAGCATTGGATCATATACCATCTTAGACCCTATATTCTTCTAGACTTATTCATCTGTGGTGGGTCATTTTGACCCAAGGGTAGTACAAGGGATACAGCTGAAATCTGGACTTGTTTCCTTTCTTGTTTTTCAGTAAGTTTCCCGGTGGATGAATTGTACCATAAAAATAAACCTTGCCTTGTCTGGCATTATAGCATCGTAGCAATGTTGTAAACTTTGACATTTAGGTCACATATTTTCTGTTTGGGAGATTTTCAGTCTTAAAAGAAAATAAGCTCTGCTGACCAGTCACTTTACGATAGCAGCATTTGAAGAGTGGGAAGAAATAGCAGGTTTTACTCTACTAACAACAACAATAAATTTAGCAGCAGCAAAGATGTTATATGAAATACCAAACCCGTATTTCCTCTCTGAGTTTAATTCAAACAGATCATTAACAACAAATATTAGAGCCAACTGTTCCATACAGATAACACCAGTATCTACCATAATAATGTCAGAGAGGAACAAAATCAATAATCAGTTGAGTTTTAGCTTGAAATAAGCCGATATCTAAACTGAAATGGAAAAACTGCAATATACTGTATGTATTGTGGGTTTCTGTCTGAGGTCAGAGTAAATGTAGGACTCATTTCTACAGCTGACCCTCTTGTTCAGAGAGGCGCCGGGCACACAGTCCTTGCTCTGGGGATTCGAGGGGAAAGGTTTTCAGAGCCAACATCACTGTCCGCGCCTCTTCACGGTTCACTGAGCCCTTTGATGCCGTGCTGGTACAGCCAAGGCATGCACTGCGGCAGTCCACTCCTTCAGCATGGTCATCTAAGAACTCCCTACGACTATGGGAGATCAAAGTTTACTCATGATAGACTAAAAATCAATCCACAAATGTTATGTTGAAATTACATGGATTAAGCGCTTGATTACAGATGAACCGTGACGTGACGTGGTTAGGCAGGCTTAGTTCTAGTCTGCATAATTGTAACCATGCCGGACATATAATGACATTTATGAACATATTCTGGACCAGTGCACAGATTATATGAATAGACAGTGCTAACCTGCTTACCTTATGAAGCCTAAGAGAGAAGTGCTCAGGAACATAGTTTTTCTCCAACTTGATTTGGTTCTTATTCACTTGCTTTGAAAAGTAAACTATTTGTTCACACCAATCCAAGGGTGTCCAAACTTTTTAGAAAGAGGGCCACTTTAGTTGACCAGACTGGCCAATAACCTGCTTTTCTGAACTTTAAATGAATCTGTATCAATTCACATTTGACATAACTGAAGTTTACTAGTCTTGACTAATTCCCCAGCTACATTAGCGCCATATATGGAATTTTGTGACACAATCAAATACAAATGTCTACACATACACAAAGAATCAGAACAGTTTGATTCCAGAGGGCCTGAGCTCTACAATAAGGTAAAACACTCCTATATTGGTAAAGCTGAAATTGACTGGATGATTATGAACTTAAGTTTATGGTCTCAAAAATGACTGTTAGCAAAGCAGAGGGCCTCATAAAATGACTGAGGCTCACTTTTGGCCCGTGTAGTTTAGTTTGGACATGCCTACAGTGATCCTTTTGGGCTTAAAGATCCATGGTTGGCAGTTCTGATTCTTGTTTTTAAATCCAATCCCCCAACAATTGACCAATCAAGTGTCTTTTGTCTCTGAATTCGGCTTCGATTAGCAAGTAGCACAAGCAGAACATTGGCTAACTTTGGGTTGAGAGTCCCACTCAAAGAGGCCTAACGACAACATAGCCTGTTTGAGGTCACCCTAATCGGCTTCTTTCTCAATAAGGCAAACACTATGGGTGATTTTAGCTCTCAGTCCACCATTTGCTATGGTCCGGTGCGATAATTATGTCCATGTTAGTAAAGATGTCTGCGAAATTCGTCGTAAATTGTATCAATTAAGCCTAGCGTACATCGACAGAGAAACTGGGGACAACTAGTTGCAAGGCGGCTTTTGGCAACTGAGAGGAGATGGTGGGAGATGATCAGTTGCCGAAATCGGTCGATGTGCGCGCTCTTACAACTGGAGATGATCAGTCGGTCTCCAGTTCCAGTCAGTTGCCCGTGTTCTACTTTTCGGCAACTAGTTGTCCTCAGTTGCCCCGATGTGCGCGCTCCATGCGCCGCTCCAACAACGTGTGTGTATTGCGTGTATTGCGAGCCCGCAACAGTTTGTTGTCAGAAAACACACTGTAGTTGAGGCCAGTTGCTGTCGATGTACGCGCTGTTATTCAAGAGACTGGCCTGCGACTCAGAGTTGCCCGTTTTCGCCAGATTGTCGATGTGTGCGGGGCAGCAACTCAGAGGCGACGGATATAATCAGTTGCCAGTCCGATGTACGCTAGGCTTTACATTTCAGGTTTGTTTGATTTGAGATAAGCACTGAAGCGCATTGATTGTGTTTAGTCCACATAATAGTTTAATAATACTTGCCCAGACCATTCTCAAATCGAATAATTATTTTGAGTGAAATAAAGTGTATATGGGTGACAGTGGTTCAGTTGGTAGAGCATTGGCCTTTGAGCCTGAACGTCATGGGTTCAAGCCCACCGTGAGCCCTTCTCCACCAATTCCACCGATGTCTGCTGTGGTTGTGTCCTTGGGCAAGACACTAAACCCAATGTGCCTATAAGGAGCAGTAATGTTGAGGAGGTATTGTTTGCTGCATGCCTATTCATCAAACTGAAATTTCCCCACTGTGGAACGAATTCTTCTTCTTCTTCTCTTCAAACAGGGAAAATGTATTACAAAAGGTTTTCAATGCCCTTTCTAATTAACACATTGTAAGAAAATGTTAGGAAGAAGAACTATTTTAGATTCACAGTGCACAGTATTCTTGCAGGCTTGGTGACATTTGCTTCAGTGCACAGTGATGTACATGTGTGATTGACATTTATATTTTGGATTAGTCACTTCTTGTACTTAACGTTTAGCACTACGTATATGTGTGAATAACTAGACAGCATGTACAGTTGCTGTTGCGCTCTCATGCACGTTAATCCTAAGTGACACTTCCTGCTGTGAGAGCTTCAGAGCTAAAGAATGGTCTTGGTCTAGACTGACGCTTTCAAAAATAACACCAATGCCACATAGAAACCTCGCTTCACCGTGTATTATAATGTGTAAACCTTGTGAAGCTTTTCTGTCTCGCCTTTGGGGACTGCTAACTCTTCCAGTTTACGAAACATTTGACAACACAAATCCAGGCATGTCCTTAATGCAATGTGCCACATGAGTGCGTCCTCACAGAGCAGGACAACATCTGCTGCGCTGCCTGTGCCACTTTAGGATCTGTGTGTGTCAATCATTCTCTCATTCCCCAAAGCACCACATCGCAGACATCTTTTTGCCTCTCCAAAACCCGCGGCCCCTGGGAACACCACAAACAAGAGCTTATGCTGAACCCAAAAAGTTCAAGATGATGTCAGTTAAGCGGTGTGTACTGTACCCTACTCTTACTGTTTCAAAGCGAGGCAGATGGCTGAGAGATTAGTCAACAGTGTTTGAGACTTCAGATATGAACAAGTGATCTCTACGCAGGGTATCCAGCCCATCTGCACGCTAACAGAGAAAATAAATTACATTATAGTTTCTGCACCGCACTGGAAAGGCATGAGAGACCAGGAAGTTAATTTACTCAAAAGCCTCTACATGCAAGCCAACATACTTTCTATACACTGCTGAAGTGAGTTGGTATAGAGATGCATCTTTAAAATAGGCCTTTTGCTGTGGACTATTCACACCTGGGAAACCCCACTTTATTGAAAAGTTTATTAGAAAAAATTTGACACATGGGAACTTCATTAATAATAATAATGCATTGGTTTTATATAGCGCTTTTTTGGACACTCAAAGACGCTTCACATGTGTCATTATTCTTTCACTCCATACACGGTGGTGATAAACTACTACTGTAGCCACAGCTGCCCTGGGGCACACTGACAGAAGCGAGGCAACCACTATGTGCCATCGGCCCCTCCGACCACCACCAACCATTCACACACACACCAGAATCATTCTAGGCAATGGGTGTAAAGTGCCACCCCACTGTGGCTGGTGTTCCCAGAGGTTAAGTGTCTTGCCAAGGACACCCACGACCCTCTGGCTCAAAGGCCAATGCTCTACCAACTGAGCCACTGTCGCCCCAAGAGCTTGCCAATTTTATCTGACATACTCTTGTTGAAGAAAATATGTTTTAGTTTACATTAATAATACAAGTGGGCCGTTCAATATCCCTCTAAAATGTTCAAATCACGGTAAGAGAAGAGAGTTTGAGAATGCCTAAATCCATAAAAGGGGAAAGGCTTTTCCAAAACACAAATATCAATCCTTTGAAGTGCCTGTGAGACACCGTATCTGCATCTGTTGTTACAGGTTTGAAACACATTTTTGATCCACCAATTTAAATAAGAAGTTCAGTTAAAGTTTCATATTCAAAATGCACTTTATCAACATACATCACCCTTAATGCCTTGTGTGCATGCATTTTACACTTCCACACACCTTTAATCTATAGCTTTTGTGCTGCTGAGATAGGCATTCATTAGACACAGGGCCAGTTGAAGTACTTTCCTTATCTCCAACACAAAAGAGAAAGTGGATGGCCGTATCAGAGGCTGCAGCGCTGTGTCTCTGTCACAGTGGACTGCGCTCTGAGCCAGCTGTAATTAATACACTGGAGTTTGATAGGGAAATTATTTCAGGGAGCGACTCCCGATGGATTGAAGAGAGCCACATCCACTAAAATACTGCATCAGAAATATTCTTTCTGACCAATGCTTGACGTTTATTACAGAGAGCGTAGGCCTCCAGAGATGGAGGCAAGTCACTTGGGGCACAGTTTTGTTTAGACATTTTAGAATATCTGCTAATAATATCTATCCAGGGTGGAGCCAACTGATTATGATGTATGTGCAGACTGTTGTTGCACTGTCAGGCTGGGGGACTCCTCCTCTTCTGCCGTTCCTTTACACTGTGGAGTTCCCCAGGGTTCTATTCTTGGCCCACTCATCTTCTCTATATACCTCCTCCCACTTGGTGCTATTTTTAGTATTTTTAGAAAGCATGGCATTGCTTACCACTTTTATACAGACGACTGCCAAATCTATATGCCCATCTCCAAGAAACAAAACGGCCCCCTGACACCCCTGCTGGACTGCCTTGGTGACGTCAAGGCTTGGTTGGCCCAAAATTGTCTCTGCCTGAATGAGGGGAAAACTGATATTGTTTTGTTTGGGCCCACGGATCCCCTACTGGACCTGGGCACCCTCAGGGATAATGTCCATCCCTTTGCCACCAACCTTGGCGTCACCATGGACAGTGAGTTTAACTTTGACAGAGATCAGCACAGTTGTGAAATCAAGCTTTTATCACCTTGGTCTTTTATCTACGGTAAAGCCTTTTTTATCCTTTAAACTTTTTGAACAAGTCGTGCACGCTTTTATTTCTTCACGTCTGGACTACTGTAATGCACTTTACACTGGGATTTCACAGAAGGCACTTTCCCGCTTACAGTTAGTCCAGAACTCCGCGGCACGGCTTTTAATAGGAACCAAAAAACGTGAGCACATTTCACCGGTTTTAGCTTCTTTGCACTGGCTTCCTGTTTATTTTAGAATTGATTTTAAGATTTTATTGTTTGTTTTTAAAGCTTTGAAGGGACTGGCCCCTCCTTACATCTCGGACCTCATCCAAATTTATCACCCGCACCGCGTGCTGAGGTCCGAGGGCCAGCTCCAGCTCCTGGTGCCTAAGACGAGGCTTAAAACTCGGGGGGACAGGGCCTTCTCTGTGGCTGGACCAAAGCTCTGGAACGCTCTGCCCCCCCACGTCAAAACTGCTCCCTCGTTGGAATGTTTTAAGTCTCGTCTTAAGACACATTTTTACTCTCTGGCCTTTAACACCGCGTGAGTTGTGTGGTCCTATTTTTATCTTTATTTTGTTTTATTTGTTTTATTGTTTTTATTTATTAATTTATTCTTTTTAAATCGGATAACTAGTATTTTATTGTTTTTATCACATGTTTATAGTTTACTGGTATTTTATTGTTTTCATTAAATTTGTATTGTTTTTACTTTGCGCATATTTAAATGTGTTGATTTTATCTTGTTTTATAAAATGTGCTATATAAATAAAGTGGATTGGATTGGATTGTTGTTGAAAGGGTGTCTCTCCATGGGGGGTGAGCATTGGCCCTCCAGTCATAGCGGGTATTCCTGGGCCGCTGATTTAAATCATAGCGGGCCCTAGGCCAGTCATTCATCATGGTCTCTCTGTAGACCATGTGGTTGTAGGTAAGTTTATAATCAATGTTGATTCTTTGTTCTTTTTAGTTGTTTAGTCTGTGTGTTTGGTGGCCGACGTTTCTTCAGGCCTCACACATAGACTACAATTTGACCCGCATCAGCAACTGGATTGATAAATATACTGTTAACTTTAATGTTGTCCACAGAGCACTCCGATTGATTCTAGATGACTGAGCATTTTATTCCAGTGTGCTTAATCAATTAGATAAAAAACAATATGAACTTTTTGGTAAGAATATAATTTTTACATCAAACGAGTCCAAAAGCAAAAGGTGTTATTGATAAACAATTTGAATTTACTCCAAAATAGATAAGATTTACCAGTGTCTTGCCTGACGCTGAAAAGCAAAAGCTAAATGACCTGCGTGTTATGCTCAGCTCGAAGCAATATTTAGGAGGTAGAATGCAGTGTAAAAATCCAAGCTGTATGTTACTAAATAAAACACTGTGCCCCATAAATCCCCCATAAAATAACTTTTTTATCTTTTTAGTGGCTGTAATTCTTTACTCCAGGCAGTGAAAAACAAAAGGTCAAATAGAAATTGGCTTGCCACCATGTTTTTGCCAGACAGCTCTTCAATAGCTACTGCCTCAAGTGAGTTCGCTTTAGGTAGGACTCGAGGTGTTTATTTACTCAGATACATGTAAGGGAAATGAGAAAAACACTATCACTATTCAAAAATACCACTTTATATTCAAATCTATACAGTGCATGAATTGGATTTCAAAGTGGAACGTCGCGCTGCATTGATGCTTCTTTGTCGAGCACATCTAGACAAGCACAACCCTGAGATTTTCAAGAGTAAATGGTGAGTGACAAGTATAGTGTCAGCAATATATCTTTTATTTTCATCTCCTTGTAAATGAGTGAGCAACTTAAATCCATTGGTAACGGTTTTTTGAAGGAAAGAGTATTTACATCTAAACTAGATCTTGCTCCCACAATCTATCTTTCTCTAGATTGGAAAGCAGGGCTGAACCGCCAATGCATATCCAATCATCTCATCTCAAAGTGTGCCATTCTCACACCACAGACCCATGCCTTTACAGACGTGGCTTCTATTCATAAATCATCAACAATAAATTACAAAATCTTGTGTGATTATTGACTCAGAATATAGTATATTTTCTTTTACACTTGTTTGTACTTCACTGTAAAAAAAAAAAATAGATAATCACATAAATGGTTAATCTGTCTGCTTCAAAAAGGACACCCAAATACTGTTGTTTTTACTATGAATCCGAATTACATGGCTCTTTTGTCTCACTTTAACAGAACCATTTCGGATTTGCTTTTGGGCACACCAAAAAAACACCAAACAAGTGTCCGCTGCTGGTCACGTAAGTCTTTTGACATCTTTGAAAACAGATCTGTGAAGCAGTAAGTGAACCAGACCAACAAGTGTCAATTTCCCTGCTATGCCATTTTTTATCATTTCATGCCAGAAAAAAGGGTGGTCTTATTGCAACAAGACTAAAATGAAAATGTATCAATCATTCATGTGCTCCTGTTACCAAAACAAGCAAAGCCCAACCATAGTCCTGAGCGACTATAGTAGACAGCTCTCCCACCATCACAGCAGCATTGAATTGTATTATGGGCAAACAGGTGCACTTGTCTTGAACCATAAACGCAGCCATAAATCCACGTGTTCACCTCTAAAGGCCGCTCGCTGCAGCTGGGACGCACTCCCCCATAAAGAGAGGCATCAGGGCTGAGAGGCGACGCCGGTGGAGGGGTCTAGGACACGGAGGGGAATGTGTTAGATCTGAGCTGTGTGACCGTGAAGCGAGGACCCCCAGCAAGACCCCTGACCTCCACATGATGGATCGCCTCCATCATCAGACTGACGCCGCCGCCGCTGTGAGCTCAGGGGCAACTGAGCATCCGCTGCTGTGCCGATGTACAGTAGGACTGGGATAGTGAGAGTCCAGGTTTACTAACATATGGTGGAGAGTGGATTACAGAGTTATTTATGGTGCTGTTTTCTTTACCTCTAATGGGCTCTTATAGAAAAAGTCGAGCTCTATGGTTAATATTTTGTCAGTTACTCACAGATTTGGTAATGTATTAAACACAGGTAGCAAAAGTAAATCATGAATTTCATAATCATTTGGTCGGCGGTGGAGAAATTCTGATAAAACCTGCTCTTTTCCGCATATTTTTGGTTAATTCTCTAGACAACAATTTCCAATAAAATTAATGACCTGAACTGCTTTGTGCTTGGGCAGACCATATACTATAACTTTTACACTCACTCCTACTTTTGTCTCATTATTTTCTTGACAATAGAGGAGTGTCCTTCTTTAGACCACAAACCGCAGGTAAACACAATTTACCGCATCACGCATTTATGGCAAGAAATTTACAAAGTGCCGTCTTTCTTTTATCGTCGGAGGCTCTGTGAAGTAAACGGGGCTTGGTGCTGCTCCTTTGAAACCCGCTGTGCCCCAGTTCAAAGAGATACATACAGACCCTTAGCTAAATTCAGACTTCAGTGGCGTTTGCTCAATCACCCGTTCGCTCTCTACCCTAGCCTCTTGTGGCCACGCGGCGCAGTTCCACCCAGCGGCTAATTTGCGTCTCCCTGTGCTAGATTTCCTGCTTCAATGCACTGTAATGACATTTATATCGTTTTTTTGTGTGAGCATGCCCACTCATAGCCTTTATGATTCACCTCCCACTCACCAAAGTACATTATATTGGGCTACGTATACAGAAGAAACATTGAAGATTACTGAAAAAAAATAATCAATTGTGTAAAGCGATTCATCAAAAAAGCATGTGTGCTGGGTGCTTTTGGGGGGAAAGGCCCAGAAGGTGCTAAATGAATCATGTATTGCAGTTGCTTCTCTGGTGTAAGGAGCAGCAAGGTCAGATGTGGCTAAGCATAGGGCGAATAAACCATGCTCCCAAATTACTTTCTCTCACAGTATGGGTTATGTCCATGTCTTATCAAAGGATGTCATTTTTAATAGCTTCAGGCGCTGGTGGTGGTTCGTTCACTCTTTTAATTAAGATTCCGTGAGATTCTGGTCGGAGACAGGCCAACAGCAGGGGTTTTGGGGCTTCAAATGTACTGTACATACTGAGCTTTGCCCAAATTTTATGATATATGGAAATATATCATAATGTGGAATATTAGTGGAAATACTGTACCAAACATGTTTCTGATAGATGCATGAGATGGTCAGATTTAATGTACAATTTGTTGCATTTGTCACAAAGTGAAATCCATTTCTTATTTCCTTAAACAATTCATGTATGAAGCTAAATTTATCTCTTAAGTTGTGTTACGTACCATGTAATTAACGAAAACTTGTCACGAGCCTTGGGCAAAGGTATAATTATATTGTGATGAATAATTCACCCTCCTGTAAAACCAACATGTGACAGAAATAGTCGTATTATAAAAACAATATGCCGCAAATCTTTCAGTGTCTGGATACAGACTGTGTGTTTTCTTACGCAAAGTAGGTCGTGTCTAGCCTGGTCGTACCACACCATAGTACAAATGACATTTCGTACTAAGGTCTGGAGGCACTCCATTGAGCTCCGTTAAGAGATAGGAGGGGTTAACTCCTTTTGCAGATTGAAACGATTGGATCTGTGTTTACCGTGACGTATGTAGTGCGCCCGAGTCTGTCGTTAGCATCTAGCATTTATCCTAGCCATCTCCTTTGCCGCTAACAGAGCCCGTACCAAACTACAACCTGCCTGTTCGACGCAAACTCTTGACATCACCCACAACTAACTACAACACCTGCCTTCCGCGCTCTCTGAATGGTCGGTCGAAATTCAACCGATTGTAATCGCTAACATAGGGACTCGACCCAGACGTTACATGCAGGGAAATGATGATTGAACGGAGTGTACGGATGGCTTTGGTCAGGCTAGGTCGTGTCATTAATTACAAATTTACGTCCTTATACAGTACTATACAGTGATTATTTATACTGCTGGATGCCTTCATTTTAATGAAACAATGCCGAATATCTTCAGAAAACTTCAGCTCAAATGCAAAATGTCATGCAATATTTCAAGGAATTTGTCTTTTTTTATGGGACTTTCAAGCAACACGGTGTAAGAAAAGCCTACAGACATTTTCTGTGGGGAATTACATTTAAAAACAGACAAAAGGTTGACTACTAATATCAATAACATAGATACATAAAAATAGTGTCCTGGATTCAGGAGCTCAGCTATTTTGGACCCAAAGGTTTAAAGGTGCACTATGTAAGATTTGGAGTAAAACAAAAAAGCCAAGACCGGAGTTCTGGGTGAGTTGCAAACAGTTTGGCACAGAGAGAGAAAACCCTCTCAAAATCATGGGGGACCAACAACGTGCAGTGTGGTGGTGTTGTTGTTTGAAATAATCTAATATCCTACATAATGTCCCTTTAACATAATAGAATGCTGGTACACAAAACTTAATGGGAACCATTTTAAAGTTCTTTGGCATTTTAGAAGATTTCTGTTGATCATGGGATGGAAAAGCAAATATTGTTTATGGCATTAGGAAAACATCTCTTTCCCATCCAGCACAACAGATACAAAATATCTTTGAAAAGGTGCGAGTAGTTAGCCCTATTATTTCCCCCAGTTGCAGGCCTGTGACAGTTGTTTGTGGAAAGCCTTCTCTTTAATAGTGGGACTAAAAGGATCCACGGTGGAGCTCTTATTTTGCGCCCGCTGTCATCGCTGAGAAAACATGGCCTCAGTGCGCAATAACTCTCACCGTGATGCAAAACTATGTCACAACCTGTTATACTTACTTTATTTACAACTTGGCCACGTTACAAATGCTTCCAAAGTGGGGATAGAGCGTAGTCATCTTAATACCGGGCTTTGTTTGAACTGGTAAAAGGCATCTAGCTGCTCGGGAATTCAATGCAAACACAGACTTTTTTTTCTTTTCCCTTTTCTAACACTTATCATTGGAGCGCAGCAGCGTAACCTTTAGGCGAAGTCGCTCGCATCCAAAGCACATCTGCATTCGCCTCAATTCCATTTGCGCATTTGGCATTTATTTATAGAAGACTTCTGACATTGCAGCAAAAAAGGGGGAAACGATTGATCCGCAGAAATGTATTTATCTGTCCAATTAAATATTCATACAGCGGTGCGTGCTCTGTATACTGCGGCTATAGGCTTGAAGTATGGATTCTCTGCAATGTTGGAGTGTTTTGCAGCAATTACACAGTGAAAGCCACATGTGAATGCACCACTAATGAACTGCTCTTTGATGTTTGGAGATGAGCCAGAGGTGTAGCATCAAGGCAGCGTGTGTGTGTTTGTGTGTCAAAAAGCACAATGCGTATAGAAATTACAGGGCTCTATTAAGACTTATTTCATTTCAGGAAAAAATGAGCTGTTTTGCATATTTACACTAACACAATTAAAGTGGAACTGAAATGGTTTCAGACTGTGTCTTTGGAGAGATGCATGGCACAGACAATGAGAAGACTCGAAAGTTATTTGATTCCTCTACGAATAAGGAATAATAATATAACGAATAATAACTTGAAAGATATTTGAAATGGTTCAAACATTTATTTTTTAAGGCAAAACAGCTGCAATAACTATACACTGTACACACACATCTCCATTTTTGTGTGTTTACACAAAGGCATAGGGATATTCTAACTGCATGGTAATTTCTAAGGTTTTTATCATGATGTTTTAAATGCTTTATGTAGCACTTTGTAGTAGTAGTTAAAAACACAATCTGTGTTTGTAACTTTATCTACATAAAACTTATTGCATTGTAAGTCCAGACATGGTACAGACACAACAGCAGATCACAATCCCTGTGATGCATTGCTGAATCATGTGTGTATGTAAAGATGAATGCATAAAGTCATATTCATGACTTGTAGAGCTACTGTATTTAAAGATAAGGATCTATGCTGTTCTTAAGTAACAACACTTATACCATGTACTTACTCTTGAAGTACTTGAGCTTTTAAGAACTGCTCCGTGCACTGACCGTGACACATTTGGTCTCTCCAAGATGGGGTTATTTCTGAAAATTGCGGCTGATTTTGCCCTTGCTCTTTTCCACCGACAGAACGCCCCTCAGAGGCTCGGACACAAGGGAGTACTCAGGACATCGCACATTGGCATTTAGGTCAGTTGTCCCGCCCATGGCGTCATTCAAAACTTGTTGCTGATTATATAATCAAAAATATCTCCCATGAGGCTTTCTCCTACACTGTCCTTTTTTTTTTTTTACAAAAAGCCCAAAGGGAAACTAAACAGATGTTGATTTGGCTGCACACTGTACCGCTGCATTATAGGTGTCCCACTTCTATTTCTGTAACTATTCATCTTCACTCGCCCTGAAAATATCTGTGAAAAAGCCAGATGGAGTAAACCTCGAAATGGAAGTGTGGAAGAGATTTAATATTTGTTATTTGATGCCGGAGTTAGAGTTTTTGTTTTTTTCTAATTAGTATAACTATTGTTCACTTAACTTGTGCCGTGTGCTCCTCTTTCCTACTGTTCTAGAACTTGTGACGCAACTCTGAAATTTACCCATTGTGGGACAACTAAAGGTTGCCTTAATCTGAATCATAATCTTTTTTTTTTTTGTGAAAGACTTATTTGAGATTTTGAGACAAATAGCAGCTCACAGTATATTAGAGATCTCAAATGATCAGAATGATTGACAGCTTCAGCGTTATGTGAGGAGTAAGTCGTTTCTGATTCATACTTATAGTTCGACAAAGATCTCACCAACTGTTCCACTCATGATGAAGTCAGTAGCTATTTATACTGATATAGACTTCCAATGAGCTCCACAGATCACGATAATGAGTTCATTTTCTTCTCGTTCATGATTTTCAGTAGAACTGATTCTAATAGTGGTTTGTGTCTAATACTTCTATTTGTGTTCCTTCAGTTTGGCTCTGATCACAGTCTCTCTTTAGGATTTACTTTCACTTCAAACACACTCCCTCAGACAAATTCGCTGCATGGCTGAGCATCACAATTGGGTTCACACACAAATTAAGCATTATTCAATGTGTGCTCTATTTTACATAAACCAATATTGTGGGAGTTAATCTGGGCCCAGACACATAGTGGTGCTGGTGAGGTGCCTGTGTGAGCCGAGTGGGAAAGGAGACATGCTCAAAGGGCCCATAGCCAGAGCACAGAGGCCAAGAGGGAAAGGCTCCTACTCTCTGAGGCCACAAGTGGTGTCATAAAAGACGTCAGTCAAATATACAGTCAACACAACATTATAAACATTTTTGATTAATTTAGGAAACAAATATTCAACCCCCTTTCAAACATGTACTTGTTCTTTGTCTGTTATGTTGTCATTTTGCAAAAACATGTGTTGTGCAGGTTTGAAAAAACAAAACAAAACTGAGTTTGATTGGTCTGCCTCACTGTCAATCATGCGTCCCCTTCCCCTGCGCTACTGCGAGTCTGGCCACAGTTGATTTAGTAGTAGTAGTTTATGTAGCCTGTTAGCAGCAAATGTTTTTTTTGTTGTGGTTTCGGTTAAAATGTTAGAGCTGCATAAGTGAAACATGGTTCGAGAGGTAAAAGACACAAGAGGACCAAAATAAAAGTAGAGTGGTCCTCTGGAAAAGGTTTTTTTTTTAGAGGCAAGACTCACGACATTCACATTTTGATAAATGTATAATCTAACTTTTAAATACTTTTCTTGGTAATCTATGGCTCGCTCTTCAGTCCCCAGCCGATCCACAGGATGAAAGTTTGATTTTGTACCCGCTCTTTTTTTCCGAGGCAGCATACGTTTTACTGGGCATCATAACTGAACACTTGCAAAATCACCACATTTAGTTGTTGACAAAACTGACTACGTACCAAAAATGTGAATCTGTTATATTATATAAAATTCTGCTTGAAACATTTTTCATTGGAGCATAGTTTACAAACAATTTAGAGCATCCTTCACTGCTGTTACCAGGTTTTGAAAGACACACTTTTCCTCTAAATTGCCTCGGCGAAGCTGTCGATGAAATGTGAGTGAGTTTCAAACATGCACCCATTCAATCACAATGAATTACCTTAACTTAAGCAATTAGCTGCAGTGAATCCTCCGTGCAGGAGGCTGTGCGAGCTCCAGGTCCTCGGGTATTGACAGAATCGACACAGAGGCGCTTCAGACACAAGAGAAGAGTTCAGTGAAACCACTGTCGTTGGTTTAGGAATAAACGGCTGTGAATTGAATTGCAATTAATAAAGTGTAAATTCTGAAAATGCATAGTCAATTTGAATATGTTGTTTTTCTTTATTAGAATTGAAATTGATGGGAGTATGAAACAGTAGAAACCGAGAAGTGACGCATCTTGACCCTTTCCGATCCAGAACATACAAACATTTCCCTTTATTTGTCAAAAAAAGTAAAAACGTTGTAATGAGTCGTCTTCCATCTCTTTTTCTGGGCAACACATGATTCTGAAGAAAGACTGTGGGGTTTGTTTTGCTTCTGAAATACCAATACTTAAATTTTCAACAGCAGATTATGTACTCTCTTGTGTCAGTTATGGGCGGATCTCAAATTCGTTTTTCCAGATACAAGTATACAAGATGTCTACTGTACGGATTCTTTCAGCTAAAATCACATATCCTGACACTGCTTTAGATGTTGTTCTGCTGAATACAACATGCTTGGATCAATTTGAGAACACCTGGACTATGCATGGCTTGAATAAATAACCATTTTCTTTGCTCTGGCAGTGAAAACAAGTGTAAGCATTATTGGAAGTGAAGACAAAATCACTAAAGCTCAACTTTTCAAATGAAACAAGGTTGTCTGAGTCATTATTCAATGTTTTACATCCATCTCTATCAAGCAATCTTTATTTTCAGAACATTTTTCACAAAATGTTCTGCAAATACACACACACACACACACCTGAATCCATGGGAGAAATATATATGTTAAGGCACACTTTTCAAAGCTAGATTACCTTGAAAACATAACAAAAAAACCAATACAATGTGTCTTTGTGTTGAATAGGGTTTTTTATTATTTATTATTTATTTTTTATGTTAGCTTTATCCAACCCTGAAACTGACTACATTTGATCTGTACAATTGTGTTGTACAAGTTTAGTGACAAACATCTTGATTGATTGATTGATTGTTGGCCTCTGTCACATCTTCAGCTCAGCCTCTTCCGATCGAAATGAGAAACAGAAACTGCTGTGGTTATTATTTATTCATTAGAATTTATTTTAGTTGCTTACCTTCTCGTGTTAACACTACAAGTTACAACATTTCGGGTACAAGCTCAAAAGGAGAAGGCTTGTGGTTTGATTTGTTCACATAATACGACTTAGATAAGCCTCCGTATGCCGGGACAGACAAAATGTATTTATGAAACAACAAAAAAGTTAGGTCTTTCAGCTCTAACAAACAACCTCAAATAAACTTTTATGCAGTGCTGCCATAACGTTGCTTTATAGATATCAGTGCCATATACTTCAGTGCGAGACAACACAAGTAAATAAAGATAATATAATGGATAGAAAGAAAAGTCTTACTTGGCCTGCAGCTGGCTTCCCTTGCGCCTTTGGGATGTTCGGGCGGCTGTCACACAGTGGATACAGATGGACTGATTTGTCATGTGTTTATGTGCTTTGGTATGATTTCTGTGGCTTGTTGCTACCACAGCCTGAAGGGAAGTGTCGTCCTCACAGCCCGTCAAGCTGAGTGACACGAACAGGCCAATCCTCAAATACCTAAGGCGAGAAATAAAGGGCCCACAATGCACAGTGGAGGTCAGCAGTCTGCTTATTGTAGCCTTGAGGAGCTAACGGGCACACGCTCGGAATGCGCTGATACATACTGCAACTTCCACAACGTAAGGTCTCCTCATGCAAAGACTGTAATTGAGTCTCGTTATTAGTTTAGAATTGTTGAAGTTGGTGTACTTTATGAGTTCTATAATCAATACTTTTGGTTTGTTCCAACAGTAGGAGTATCATTAAATGTTGTGAACATACCTGACCACAATATGCTGTTTTTGAAAATTAGAAAATATGGTAACTTCGGCATAATTTTTGGCTGAGTCGGGCTGGTCCTCTCTTTTTCACTTTTTTGTCTGAGCTGATCTAAAGATGTGGAGGAGGAAATACAATACAGAATGTGAGAACTAGTGGTACAACCAGCTTGTTTTGAGATGGCTTTAAAGGAGCAGTATGTGAAAGTCTGGCCAAAAGTGGTACAGCAACTTCCACTCTCCCTGACTCAGGTTGCCAGATATGCAGACGAATCCAGCTGGGACCTTAATTTCTGAATAGACAAGAGTTTTGTTAACAACAAATCTCTAACCAACTCCTTTTACAATGATTTAAGAATCATAAAGAGACATTTTTTAGTTCTGCAGCCACATGTTACTTAGTGAGATTAGCCCAACGCGGCGAGTTCTGGCAACCCGGATCACTGACTTTCTGATTGGTAAAACAGTGGGATATTGAGATGAAAACAATAACAAGATTCACAGGCTGTAAAACTAATTTTGAAATTCAAATATCTCAGCTGAACTAATGTTATTAGTTAAAGAAGTATTTGAAAAGAGCATACATAGTTTGTTAATGCCTTTTGACAGATTAGGGCCATTTAACGATGACTTTACATGAAAATCTGACATATTGCGACTTTAAGTATGGATTAGACCGATGTATGGCTTTTGTATGGTCCTTTGGTAACACTTTTGCACTGTACTGTAAAGTTAAATTGTTATTTATATCGTTTCAAATTTTCAAAAAATAAACACACACACTGGTCCAAAATACAGTATAATTGGGATGCTCTGGTGGCACTGGTTCAGATGAGTAAAACGAGTTATCACAGGCTCATTACGATTGACTGGCCTAATTCCAACTCTTTCATCATTAACCCAGACATCTGTTATTTCAATGTTCTTAGCATCGGAGTTTCTATGTGTGAAGCTACATTTAACATTTGCATCACCTTTAAATTCTATTTCATCTTTTGAGCTTGTTATTTGTACACTTTTCTCAACGAAATATATAAAAGGCTTGTTGTCTGCTCAATGACACCCACGGATCCTTATCATATCCTTTGAACTTCTGAAAAACAATATTTATTCAATACAGGTTAATGGACATAACACAGTCGCTTCAAAGTAAGTTTTGACAAAGTGTAGACATAGAAATTCCTTTTCAAACGCCTGCACAACACGGCCCAATCCTTCTATCACAGATTTAAAGATAAGAAAGTTGAGTAGTGGGCGGGTACAGTTCAACTGAAACCAGAAATTGTTGTGTCTGAAAGTGAAAATAATGACAACATGGGCAAACGCTTCTGCACAATGTGTCAATTTTGATAGCAAGAAGCACTCAACCAAACAGTGAGGAGGATTATTAGCATAATGCACACTGTGGTATTGGATAATATGAATATGACAGTATTAGTTTAGAATTGTGGTGGAGAACAGCTGAAAAATACCACCTGGAAATTATGGAAAGTGTCAAAAGTTGAAGGTTCTAGTCTTAGTTTAAAGCTAATATCAATCAACGTTGATCAACAATCAAACTATCACACAAGTTCCATATCTTCCATACCTCAGTACATTTACGATGGTACATAAATACAGTATGTTCTCAT
The DNA here is from genome assembly GCA_964034765.1 of Knipowitschia caucasica. Taxonomy (NCBI): domain Eukaryota; kingdom Metazoa; phylum Chordata; class Actinopteri; order Gobiiformes; family Gobiidae; genus Knipowitschia; species Knipowitschia caucasica. Next base: position 31,924,264 of record OZ035830.1, read on the forward strand.
AAAGGTGTCTAGAAGTGGTAACAATACATATTTTTAAAAGAATGAATGATAGCCCTTTCTTCACATTAACAGCAGGTTAATGAATCTTTTCACCATTAAACAATAATCTTGGGGAAAAAAGTGTTGGACATTTCTTTCAGGTAGGTGTTTTTTTCCATAGAGTTTTATTGGAACCTAGAACAGGTAAGCAGACTATATGTTTTGCCTTTAACAAGTTTGCACACTTCTGCCTTTTGCACAATCTGAGTGATCCTATCTATGCCAAAGTGACATGTACATTTCTCTTGTGTGAGATAAAAAGTCTATATGAAGCTGAAAGCGCAAATTCAGACTGAAAGACCGGCCACGGCTCTCACCGCCAGGGCTTGCCAATCACACAGCTCTGCCAGCCTCTTGACAACCAACTGACAGCAAAGCGGGCAGTTTAAAAGCCGCCACTCCCCGATAAACAGCTCTGCCTGAAGCTCTTAACACCCACCGGCTCCCCAGCACCTTCTCAAGCTCCTGGTTCCAACTCAGGTTTCCGCTCTGGCTCCTGCTCTGGCTCCTGCTCCGCCTGCGCCCCATTCACACCATGCTTCTAGCCACCACCAGTGCTTGACCCCGGGGGTCTGAGATCATCTACAGCAGCAGACAATCTCCCTTCTGCAAGTGTCACCGCCGGGGTCAATGCGCCAATCAAATACATATTTTTCACGCATTAATGTTTCTGTCTTGGTCTCTTCAGATTGAACTTATCGTATCATAAAGTGTGCTTGTTTACTGACTGAGAAGAAAGTACATTTATTTGTGTTGTTGCAGTAATTTGGCCCATTGAGTCGCACATATTAAATGAATGCGTAAAGTTTCTTTGTGAAAACTTGGACACAGAGGAGACAAACTCATGCCTCGCCAGAATCTGATCTGATTAGGAGCATGAATGTTACTACAGATGTATATTTTCCATTACATTACACTGATGCACTGTCTGCGGCTGTACCTTTCGTATAGTTGATAAGGCTCCATCCATCCATGAATTTTAATTGGATTTTGTGCGGCCAAAAGTTGATCTGATTAAACATTTTCAAATACACTTATATCAAAAGCATTCTCTCTGAATCTATGAGGACAATTCTGTTAATGTATTGTGTAAAAATATGAATTCTTATTTCTACTGTATGCAGCCAATTTCTTCATTAAAGCATTTAATCACTGAATAATTAAACTGATTATAGCAGTTTGTAATCTGCTAAATGAACAGTAAGGGCTTATCTTCTGAAGCACGTTTAATGAAATTACTAAACTGTGGTAGATCAATCTAGAAATGCACTATGTTTGAATGGGCCTCGGTTGATATGGCAACAAGCAGAATTTGAGTTTAAATGTGAATTAATAAGTCGTATCTATCTATAAAGATCATTTCACAGGCCACGGTCATCCAAAGTGCTTTTACAATGTTTTGGCGTGCCGGGATTTTACCATTTACTCCACACACACAAACCTTCTGATCATCACCATCACTCAATCATCACCAGTGTCAACAGAATACATGTTACATATTACATATACCATTACATATTCAGAGTACTCTTTCTGAGTATTACTGTTTTCCCTTACAGTTACTACTTCAAATTCTGGAAATCAAGGGAATACATACTTTCTCACATTACAAATTAAGGTTAAAAACAGAAAAGAAAACATTGGTTATTCTTGAAGTGACAATCCAATATTTTCTGGTTGTTTTTTACTTGTTTTACAAAAAATAAACACATTTTGGAATAATTACAGAACATATTTTATTTAGTGAGGTTGTGGGTTTTAAATATTTTGAAATGTAAGTTTTATAAGTTTTGTAAATAAACGTTAATTTACAATTTATCTAAATAAAACAAATAATAATTAAATGTATACATAAAAGTATTTTAAGTTTTTGGAAAACAGGTAGTACTTTTTCCAAAGTAATGGAATACTATGCAAAATACGGTATATCTTAGGTGACGTATTCAGTAAAGTATGTTCAAAGTGTTCGACCCAGACCTACTGTGCATGGTTTCAGGAGTTTAGGAAACTTTTTTATGCACTTCGGCTATTAATAATTTTAATTTTGTGTATGATTTTTTATGTTTTAAAGTTATAAATTACAGAAATGTTATTCTCTGTATTTAATATTTATTGTGATCCTAATGTTTGTCTTTAATCAAATTTGTAGGATTTATGCTTGATATGATGTGACGCTGAGTTCCTAATTCATCGCAATCGACGTAATGCGAATTGATTTATATTTTTGTTCCTGTCTGATTAAGTTAAGGACACCTTGTGTTGATTAAATCTGTCCTGGATATAATTAGAATGAATAGTTTTGGCGTATAAACTTGGTTTGGCCATGACTGTTTTGCATTGACCCCATGATGACGATCATGAATGAGATTAGTATTTGAATTTGTTGAGCAACTTTTGATTTGATTGATGTTCCTTCCTGACTAGAACCAGGAAGTACGACCACATTAGTCCAGTTCTCAGGTCTCTGCACTGGCTTCCTGTGGCTCAGAGAATAGACTTTAAAACAGCTTTGCTTGTGTACAAGTCTCTCCATGGCCTCGCACCAAAATATATTAGTGACATGTTAGTCCCATATGAACCAGCCCGGACTCTGAGGAGCACAGGGACTGGACTCCTGTTAGTGCCCAGAGTCAGAACTAAACATGGGGAGGCAGCTTTTCAGATTCATGCTGCTAAAATCTGGAACAATCTTCCTGAAGATGTGAGACAGGCCTCCTCTCTGACAATGTTTAAAACCAGGTTAAAGACAGTTCTGTTTAGCTGTGCATACAACTGAGGGATTTTATATTTTTATCTTTCTTTTTAATGTTCTGTGACTTTGAGTTGCCTTGTGTATGAATTGTGCTATACAAATAAACTTGCCTTGCCTTGCCTTGCCATGTTTAGTACGTAGCCACATCTTAATTTAAAGTGCACTTAATTAAGTATGTGACTATTGAACTATGTTTAATAATGTATTATGTTTACAACTCACATTGTAGATTGTTATTTCATTATTTCATATACATTGTCGTTGAAAATACCTATAAGTACTATATGGAGTACTAGCGTCTTTACGCGTTTGTCTTGGTGGGGGGTGGCAGCGCCAATTCTCAGCTTCAGGCAGAGTATGGTGTGGTATGGTATGGTATGATTTTAATTTTTACGTGGACAGTGTATAATAAACATTAGCAGAAATTACAATTTGATTTACCATACAAGTTATAATAAAACCACCCAGCCCCCATTCTTCACTTTCTCTCTATACATACATTCACATAATAACTGGGGTTAAGTGTCTTGCCAAAGGGACATATCGACAGCAGACTTCAATGGGAGTGGAAGGGATTGTACCCAAGACCACCAGACCCTACCAAATGAGCCACTGTGGTTCCATACGATTGATTAACTTATTTAAATAGAGAAAGTACAGAAAATTTGTATGTTGTTCATTAGCTCGAATTCATAAAACCTATTCTTCCATCCCTTTTTTCTAATTTGCACGCTGTCAAAAATGTCCATATAAGAAGAAAGAGTGGCCTGAGTGGTGATTAGAGTGGCAATTAATAGAACACGGTCTATTGCATTAATTAAGATTACACTACCATATCCTTAAAACGCCTGCAGTACGGTTCAAATGGTCAACTCATTACATTAACATTGACGTGGTCTTGAACAATTATTAGTAATACATTAACCTCATTAGGAAATACCAAAGAAGACTTGTATTTTAAAGGTAAGAATACACATTGAGTGCACAGGTCATGGGTTAGGCGCTATAGATGGATACTTATCTCTTGTGAATCATTATCGAGAGACCACTAGCGTAAATCTTGTTCTACTTGTAATTGATTGTTAATCATAGAAGAAGTACAGTATGTGTCACTGTTGGTTTGATTGCATGTGTTTGACTAAATAATACGTTTTTTTTTTTTTTTTACATATTCATTTCACGGAGACTGAAAACAGTCATGGACTACTCAAAAGAGAACAAGTTTTCCTTGATTCACTGCTCAATTTGTTGTTTGTGACTATACAAGAGTTCCCACGCACATGTTTAGGTGGCCTTTTGAGCGCTCAGGTGTGCTACAAGACGTGGGCTTTTGTGTGATAATGGTGTGGTATACTCTCGGTATGTATTTTCTAGATGCACTTCAACTGTCTCTCTCCCTGGGGGGGTGGGCACTGTGTCCTGCGGCCGAAGGTCTGATTGTGAACTGCCCAATCAGGACTTCTTCAAGTACTTTTGTGACACCACAGACCCTACATGCACTGTGCCCTGTCCCTCTCTCTGTCTCTGTGGATCCATCTTGAAAGCGCTAAGATCAGAGAGGCCTGGGACTGCAACCAACCCTCACACAGACGTATCTTTGTGTGTATCTTGTTTTATGTATTTCTGTATTGTGAAACTTTGTCATTGAATGTCCTCTAATATATATATTTAGTTCATGCCCAATCTAAAAAAGTCACAGCTAGAAACTCATGCTTCATTCGCAAGAAATGGGAATCAATAATGAATGCCCTAAGTATAGCCCAACGTCGGTCTGTAGCAGCAGGGTCGGTTAGACTGTTGATGGTCTAACTAGAAGCACTGCGGTGATGATCCAGGACACTAACATTCTACATTCTACATCATTTATGGGCATCAATCAGCATTCATGGACATTGGTGAACTCCCTATGGACCAATACCATGTGTTCTTTATTTTTGTGTTTTAACTGTTGATTTTCTGATTTGTGTTGGTGATTTAAACGGTTTTGTAAAGTCCTCTGAGATAACTACTGTTGTGATTTTGGGCTATATAAGAATACATTTAAGTGAACTGATGTTGTGATTCACTAACACAGTCACTAACAAGATGGTAATGTATAGTAATAATTAAGCAAGTAAGAATACACACCAGAAATGCCGAAAGTGAGTTAACATCGTGCAGTATCTGTGGATGTCTGGGATTCTCATCTAATTTCTTCATTGCACCCCTGTTACATAATTGTACTTTCTATTAGGTGGTGTGGTGTTTGTGAAAGAATTATTGTGGACTCAGACATAATCATGGTTACACAATGTGCTTTTTATATTGCCATTTTCACTGCAATTGTGCCTGAAATACTGATAAACTATAGTGAAACTCACTGTGTTTGTTTTCGACTCTCAGCTTGCATCTTCTCTAACCCAAATGTTGCTTTGTGATTAGTAAAACTGGATCAAACACATTTATTCACAACTTTGGAAAACTAAAGATATGGGATCAGACTTACATCATGGTTAAAAGCTTATGAAATGTGATTAGACGTCAAAAGCTATGTACATTTTGGACATTACATTTATCTGCTCGTCATGCACAATCAGTCATATTTAGTCACTATCAAATGCTACTCACATGTCTTCACTAGTGATGTTTTGGCAATCAAATAATACATTTATGGAAATATGTGTGAATTAATCAAAGTTGTTCCAATCCATAGATCAACAATTTAAATGAATACTGGTGCTCGGTGTCAGGCCTGCATACTGAAGCTTCCTATCCGCCATTAGTCATACATAATTGCTGCCTGCATTAAATTAGAGGGATGTTAATGGTGCCAAGAACGCCTCAGATGTGGATATGGTTTTTGTTTGTTTCGCGCTTTGCACACGGCCTCCTGCAAAAGTGTAATTGGTTGAATTATAGCGACAGGAACTGGGGGTCATTTGTGTGGACTTGTGAAAAATGCTCAGCCTTTTATTAAAAATTGATCCTCTGCTGCATAAGATCCAAATCCTGCAGTGTATTTAATGTACTGAATTAATAAACAGACATATTTTGCCATTCCTTTTTCAAATCACAGGACACAACCAATGCATCTTGGAATGAATGTTTTCTTCTTCCTAAGGGCAGAAAGTAATTGAGAAGCACTACAGTGAATTTGTGGACAAAATGTACTTTCTTTTTAAAGGTAGCTGGTGCAGTTTATATACAGGTGTGCTCGAAAATCCAGCAAGTAACTACCCACCTCTAGTCTCATGGTCGTTCATATGGGCAATCTACAAACTTCTGAAATTGTGCAACAGTGACATATGGCAATAGTAAAGTTGGTGAGAACATAGCACTGTAAAATTTTGTTAAGGATTCATCACTATTTTTGTTTTTCTATCCACAATATTCCCTATGTCTGTCCCTAAATCCAGATTTGACAAATGTATTCACCTCGGGGGACAAGGCCGCAGGGGAGAGAGCCCGCAGGGGTGGAGGGGCAGGACTTGTTTTTGCAGTCTGTCTACATCTTGGCACATTTTGAGTCTCTCGGCTTGTTTACTGTCCTGTCAAAAATACAGCTGTTGAAAACATCTGTGACAGAACTCAGAACAAGGGCATGCTTAATCAAAAATGAGTGTCCCAGAGGTGAGAAGATGTTGAAAATAAGGAAGACATGTCAGCGGCATCGCATGGTTTTATGTAGGGAGCTACAATATTACTGCTGCACTCTCTCAGAGACGAGAAGAGACTTTGTGAAGGGAGAGTAATGCAGGAGGTGTCACTGGGCCGCTCCACAAGCTAATGAGGAAATGCTGGAAACTTCCCAGACTATGCACTGAGTGTAAATGAATATGTGTGTACAAACGTGTAAATTAAAAAGTTAACACAAACTTTGTGTCGGTGTCCATTGCTTTATAGGAATTACTATGCAACAGGATCCTGGTGCAGTTGCTCTGCTTTGATTGGCTTCTGATCTGGTTTATTCAATCACTGTACACCTGTTTTATTTTCAATCCAATCCCTTTTATGAAGTGAGCAAGTCATCTTTATATAGATAGCATCTTTCACATACCACAACTATTGTACATCATTTCAGTGGCACGGGGAAACTGGAGCACCAGGAGGAAACCCACAGAGACATGGGTAGAACTCCACACAGAAATATCCTGGAGGTGGAATTGAACCAGGGACGATGTAGCGGTGAAGCACAAGTGCAGACCACTGTGCCACCATGGTTTATTTATTGGTGGTTTTTAAGTGAGTAAAAACCTTATATAAAAATTATATAAAATGCTGCATTGGATCTTTTTCGCTCTAAGACCATACCCCACGTCAGAGCGTCTTATAAAAACATGCAACAACAATAACATTTGAAAAGACTGGAGCTGTTTTTGGCTCCATCCACGCTAACATCAGGAACTTCTGGAACAAATGCGTGCCCACTCCTTTTGTTTGGATGCTTGGTTCCTACACCCGTCACGTTGTGAAAAACACTATATATGCAGTTCTATTGTGTATTTGAAAAGAGCGCAACATACCAAAATCTATAATTTACGTGCATTATGCTGCACAAACACACCATCACATCCTTACCCCACCGTCTGTATCATAATGTTCTGAGTGTGGGTGCGTCTGTTTGTCTGTAGGTAGGATTGTGAAAAGACTAGATGGATTGAGTTGTAATTCGATGCGTGCAGTGTGATGGTAGGAAGGACCCCATTCAAATTTCAAGACGATTCGTGATTTTGGCAGGGTATGTGCTCTTTTGCCATGTCTATCATTCCTAATCGTTACAGATCTCAATATTGAATAATGGCAATAGACAGCAACAGCATGAAACGTTGACCATTAGAGGCGTGTTTAAAGTGAGAGTCCTGGGGAATATCTCCATGTATTATAGATCCAGTGCGGCTCAAACATCTCCCTGAGCCTTACCACACATTGTCTCAGCTTTGATGGAGGTTTTACTCAATAGGTTTGATCACAGGGACAAAGGCCGCCCAAAGCCTTTGGTGTTGCCATACATTACACCAGGCTGCATGCAATCTTGATCCTATTACTTTGTTTTTTCCCCCACATGCTTTAGATGTTTGCTAATGACCAAACTCCCCCAGAAAGGCCAAGAATAGACAAGCTCCTCCCAGGCATCTGCCCTCACTGTCTCTTACTGTTTTTTTCTTTTTTCTTGGGAATATTTTGAAGTCTGGATTCCTTATTCCAGTTTTGACGTATATTCCAGTATTTACTGTAGGGCCAGAGCTAAGGGGCAGGCTGTCGCAATAACAAGCCAGGAGGACTTCTGGTAAATGACCAAAAGACACCAGCGCACCAGCACAAACTGCCTTTGCATCTTTGACATCCAATCTGGCTACTGTACGTTAAGACCGGAGGCAATTTCCAGCTGTCGTGATAACAGAGGTGGCCCAAGAAACCGGTTCAATTAGTGAACAGTCTGAAATTCAAGCAAACAGGGACATGGTAAACAAGAGCCAGCTCCTGTCATGGAATAAAAGGCGAAGCAGTGATCCCTAAGTCAAAAATAATGGTCTGAGGTGTCACAAGATCCCCAGAGACATGAAGGTTCCACTTAACAAGCACTTCAGCCGGAATACAGAATAATGACAATGTATTAACTTCAGAGAGACGCAAGCTGAGGCAGAGGCATTGTATTTTTAAAGATGTTAGCAAAGGAAATTATCAAGAAAATATCAGTAGTCAAATAATTTCAACAATCGATTAACAAATAAAATATGATATTCTGTATTGGCATGGTACTAAAGTAATGATCCCGGGCATACACTCTAAAACTATTGTAAATGAAAATAAAAATGTATAGAATTATTGAAAAGTGCTACCAAAAAATGACAGCTACTAAAAGAATCTTAACATAACAGCACAAAACATAATGAAGAAAATTAATGTTAAGAAAGTAAACTAACAGCAATATATATGAAGTTAAATCAATTCATGACAGCAGGATAAACTCTTCTAAATGTATTTTCATTGCTGGATATTTATTCATGCAGTTTCACAACGACAATAGGATGTTGTTGATCGTAAGTTGTCTCGAAGCAACAAAGGAGCCTCAAGTTTTACGCAGATACACGAGCCGCAAATCTGCCATAAATACAACATGTGTCACAGCATCGCACAGAATATCCTTTCAAATCTCCGCCATAGTTGGTGGGACCAGACTTTGTGTTTGTTTTTGTGAAGTGGTGAAGTGTGAAGTGGTTTTCATATCGGAACTCTACCATGAACGCCATTTTCACACCTTGTCTGTTCAATTTCCGCTTCCTCTTTGAATGTCCTTTGTCATTGTTCTCTTAGGGCACACTCACATTGACTAAGTCTGGCTATTGGGAAAAAGGCTTCATAGATCGGTTTCAGAACCAGTGTTGGCGGGTCCCGGCTTGAAAGTGGCCAAAATGACGTGCGCTGACATGCTTGCAATACCACCCCGGGCCGATGGGGGTGGACCCGGGATAAGAATTAGCCAACGCTAACATATAACATCTTCAGACCTCTCGAAAACACCTTTACAGGATGGTCCAAAAGTTGGCTTGTGGCCCAAAGCTCCGTTCCACATGTGTGTCAATGCTGAGGGGAGTGAATTTTTTTGGACCAGTCTAGTTTACTCGCTGTGAATTTTGGAAGTCACTTGTTTAAATGAATGGGGCTCGTGCCTGCTGACGCATGCGTTTTTTTCACATTTTCCAGCCCCCCGGCCATTTTGAATCACTCCATGAGAGCCCAATTTTTGGCCCATTAGTTAGAACAGCGGAGATAGGCGTGACTACGTCCGTTGATATATACATTCTATGTTCCGAACTTGTAAACTGACTTAACCCTTTAAGCGCCAAAGTCGCAATATTGCGACAAGCAACATTGCTCACTTAAACAGGCTGTATCTAAAAATGTGGTGCAGAATCTTGTTAATACTTTTCACCAGGGGTTAGTGGACATGTGTGCCTGTAATATGAGCAACATTTGTGGGTGTGGTTATATTGAAAGTTTTTGAGTAAATTGAGTTCGTAAAACACCTGCGGCGCAGCGGCGCGGAGGCGAAGCAGCAGCGGTAGAGCTGAGAGGAGCAAGAGCAGAGCAGAGGGAGAGAGGGTTTTTTACTTTACTCACGAGGTCTTCAGTACCAGAGAAGTACTTGGTCTGGTACTGGCTCACTCAGATTCAGAGGAGGAGGACACACAGGTGTCCAGTGAAGCAGACACGGACATTATTAGTGACGGGGAGACCGCGCCATATAGTCCACAATCAGCCCCTGTACAGCGGCTGCTTGTCCTCCGTGTGGCCGCGGTAGAAGCATTCTGTGAACGCCAAGCAGGGGCCGTGGTGGAGGGGACAGGGGGATCATAACACCGGGCATGTGGGAGAAAGTAGTGGGGGTAGACATCCACGGGGAACACGGGAGACGCGGAGAAGTCGCGGGAGAGCCGCGGGAAAAAAACACATCGCTAATCGCGTTCACTGCCTTTACCAACAGCAATGATGAGGATGAAGACAGTTCTTGAGAGAAAATAATCCCACAAAAGTGGATCAGAAGTGTTGAAAAGCCTGTTGTATGTTGTTGAGACAATCTGACAAGTTCTGAGCCCATTCATTTCATCTCTCTGTTTCTAAACGGTAAAACCTGGAGCCTCATTTCCACTGAGAAAAATAGTAAGCCCACTACTTCTCTGAAAGGGAAATATTGAAACCAATCTCAAGATTTCATGACTGTAAACTATAAAGAGTGCTGTCTTGATCACTGAAGGTCTTTGAAGATAATACAATTCCATATGGCCGCAAACTAGTTCTAAAACATTATCTATAATCTGGATCAGGGAATTTATTTCTATCCCAAATTCATTTCATACTAAAGATATTTCATATTGACTGTTTATAGTATTCCCTGATCTCAAATAACTCCCAAGCTACAGCTTTTTGAAGTCTTTATACAATAATTAACATTTCCCAAAATGGCCGCCACCTTGATGACGTTACAATATGCAAATTGATGACGAATCAACTTCCATCCCAAAGTTTGGTTCAAACTGAAGATATTTCTAATTTACAGTATGCCTTTATCTCAAACCATTTTAAAGTTATAGCCTTTTGAAATCTTGAAATCAAAAATTGTATATTTTCTTGAAAAAAAACTCTGGCGCCTAAAGGGTTTAAGAGACTTATGAAGACATGCTCAATTCTTTGGTGTTTTTATTTTTTCCAGAAAGTGAGCCAGAATCAGTGCGGTGAAAGTGAACCGAACCAACAAATGTAAACGCTTCCTAAGAGTACATTTTTTATTGTGGACCACTCCTGTTCCACTCAATTTTCTGCAATAACCTTGAGAGTCTGAAATACTTTGGTGCTTTTCCACCCTGATAAATAAAACAGAATAAATAAAAAGCAAGAGCGTTACTCTGGAATAGGAAGGTGAAGATTGATTTTGGTGGTTTGGTGGTCAGACCTAAAGACTACAATCCTCCAGCCTCACTCAGAGCCACCTGACTGAATCCAATGCACTAGAAATCTCTGTCCCCATAGACCACTGTGTAAAAACAAACACATCTGGTAAAGTTAAAGAAACTGGGTCACACATCTGCCATTTATACCTTCCCTCACAAGTCAACAATCCAATAAGCAACACACAACCCTCTATAAATTAAAATTAAATGGTGTAATTCTATAATACTCTACTGTTCCAAGCGCAATATTGTATTTGGCTTCACTGTTGTTTTAGGGTTCTAAACACTTTCTTACCAATAATAGTATATGCTATCTGCAAGCCAAAGACAATATACACTGCCAGGAGTAAAACAGGGAGCTGCAGAGGAACTCAAAGTGCACAATGTTTTATCTCACAGGGCAGTTAGTCCCACACAAATAACAACTTACAGTATACAGTATGAGAGGGCACTATTTGCAACCCTTTAAGCTACAGTATAGTGCTGGGAGATGTACTGTATTGGTCCAGTATTTAACAACCACACACAAATTCCTGGTCTGTAATGGTCTGTGAGCATTTTAAGGTTTTGTGACGAGTGACTATAGAGCTGGGGTATCTAAGTTTTGTTCCTTACTCTCAAAACAGTTTGGTTCCATCACTTGTTATCACATGCATGGGTTTTCTGGCCTTAAAAAGAGAGGACCCTCACTCAGCCAATCAGCTCAAAGGGTCAATAGTGACTCACAGGGCTCTTTTTCTTACAAGTATGCTAATGATAGCTATTTTTGTTATACAGTAGGATATTGTCTAGGAAAAGAAGTTCAGCTCTGTTTTAGTTTTCTCTCCTCCAGGTTTGTTGTTGGGAGCGCTGATCAATAAACCAGAAAGAGAGAAATGTTTATGCACCAGCAGGCATTTATTGTATAGATCACAAATAAAGTTTTTGTGGCCACGGGCCTAGTACAGAGTCAAACCAAGTAGTTTTCCTTGGTGCTTGCATCCTGAGGCGGACCTTCATCAGTTTCTCAGCTTCTTTTTTTCACTGCCAATGGGTGGGCTGCATCCCCACAATGAAATATTTTCTGCCTAACTGTCCCCTTTCCACACAGTAAAAATTCACTGTCCATGGAGATGCTGTTCTGTATTTATGCTATGTCGTTCATTTCCAGTAATGAGAGTGTTGTTCACAGAATATGTCTAAATGTCAAACTTACATTCACGTGTGATTGTAAGCATGCCTGCGCCTATTATCTTAAAGGAATAGGCCACCGTTTTTACATACTGACGTATGTTCTTACCTTACCTTAGACTAGTTGATATGTACCTGTCTGGTCTTTGTCCGTGCGCTCTGTCATGCAAACGGAGCAAAAACGCAGCCTCTTCTACATACTGTATAGTTCCAAATCAGCCCCCTTTAGAAGCTACCAAAACTCTTCCACGTGTTCCCTATTTAAATAGAGTTACGTGACGTGTTACACTACAAAGTATAGTAACACAGAAATGTAACATGTCGATTTTCTCAGCGGATAAAAAGGGGTACTATATTGTGAGGCATAATAATACGAGAAGCACTACATCCGCGCACAAACTCTTGAAGACTTCTCTCCCGCTCACTTCCGTCAATAGAAGCAGCGTGACGTGTAGTACGTACAGGAGTTGCAGAGAGTTATCGGATAGCTAGTTTGAGTACAGTTGAGGCAGCGTCAAGTTTTCGTGAGATAACTGAAAGGAATAATTTACGATGGCGGACTTTGTTGTTGAGGAAGAATGGTTTACAGCGGATCCAGAGCCATATCTTTTTGAGCCTGAATATACAGAGGAGGAACAACACACAAACGACAGCTGACTGGAGCCATCGAAGAAAGAACACGGGCCAATATCAACTGGTGGTGCAAATGTGACTGCTTCTATTGACGGAAGTGAGCGGGAGAGAAGTCTTCAGGAGTTAGTGCGCGGACGTAGTGCTCCTCGTACTATTACGCCTCACAATATAGTACCCCTATTTATCCGCTGAGAAAATCGACATGTTACATTTCTGTGTTACTATACTTTGTAGTGTAACACGTCACGTAACTGTATTTAAATAGGGAACACGTGGAAGAGTTTGGTAGCTTCTAACGGGAGTTGATTTGGAACTATACAGAATGTGGAAGAGGCTGCATTTGTGCTCCGTTTGCATGACAGAGCGCACGGACAAAGACCAGACAGGTACATATCAACTAGTCTAAGGTAAGGTAAGAACATACAGTATGTCAGTATGTAAAAACGGTGGCCTATTCCAGTGGATACACTATGACTGCTTACTTACTGTTCCCTGCCTGTTTTGCGATTAGTGATTTTGTACATTCTGTTTTCCTCCGGCTGCTAAAGTCTAAGAAGGTCCTGGGGGTTCGGACTCCCGGTCCGCGGGATCTGCCCACACGGGCACCCCCACCCACCCCCAGCCCGGACGCCGATCCCGGGAGTGACGCCCCACCGCCGCCGGACTGCTGGACAGCCACGAGCTGGGCTGGGGTCAGACCCCCCCCCACCCCCCCGCGACCCCCCCGCGGCGGCCCGCCCCTTGAATCCCCCCCACCACCCGCTTGCGCTCAGTCTCTCGGCCTCCCGACGCGCACCCCGCTCTCCTGGGCCGGCTCCGCCCCCCGTCTCTGCCCCTTTCACCGTCCTCTTGCTCCTATTCCCCCCACCCGTCGAACCGCGACCACTTCTGTTCACTCCTTTTACATTTACTTTTCCTCGTTCCCCCCCCCCCCGCCCGTCTGTTCGGAGCACCCGGACGGTAAACCCTACCCCGCCACGACTCGGGGTGAACTTGGCCAACGCGGCCACCAAGCCTGTATGGCCCCCTGGGCGCACTCCCCCGGGTTCCCCGCGATACCACTGGACACTTCGGAGTTGTGCCCCACAGCTCGAGGTCACCTTGCTACCCCCGCCGCTCTCTATTACCTAGGTGCATGAAGTATTTACTCCGAGCCCCCTTATGCCCTCCCCTGGGAAGCCCCCCCCCCGGGAATAGGACCCCCCTGTAGGCGAAATCATGGGCTTCCTATGGTATGCCCTGGCACCATACGGGCTGAGTCACAGTCCGGTCGATCGGGTGGCTGCGCCGTTCCTCTATAAGCCTGTCGCAACTCCCCTGTGGATCTGGTCACACGTGTGCCCCCGGGTCGCGGGTCCCCCCCCCCGGCGCCGCGCGGTGACGGCCACTTACCTAGCGCATAGCTCATCTTCTGACCCGCACCCAGAGCGCGAAAATCACCATGGCTGGCTGACCTGCCGGCACCTTCCTGCCATTTAGCCAGGGAGTCTCGAGTCCACAATACCCCGAGGCCCTCCGCCCCGTCCCGCGCCGCCCTCTCCACACGCCTCGTGGCCACTATCGTCACAGGCGTACCCGCTGTCCACAGGCCGTGCCACCGTCCACATCGTCAATAGGAGCGCTAGATAGGCGACTCACTGCAAAAGCCCCACGTCGTCTGCTGTAGCGGATAAATAGGGGTACTATATTGTGAGGCGTAATAGTACGAGGAGCACTACGTCCGCGCACTAACTCCTGAAGACTTCTCTCCCGCTCACTTCCGTCAATAGAAGCAGTCACATTTGCACCACCAGTTGATATTGGCCCGTGTTCTTTCTTCGATGGCTCCAGTCAGCTGTCGTTTGTGTGTTGTTCCTCCTCTGTATATTCAGGCTCAAAAAGATATGGCTCTGGATCCGCTGTAAACCATTCTTCCTCAACAACAAAGTCCGCCATCGTAAATTATTCCTTTCAGTTATCTCACGAAAACTTGACGCTGCCTCAACTGTACTCAAACTAGCTATCCGATAACTCTCTGCAACTCCTGTACGTACTACACGTCACGCTGCTTCTATTGACGGAAGTGAGCGGGAGAGAAGTCTTCAAGAGTTTGTGCGCGGATGTAGTGCTTCTCGTATTATTATGCCTCACAATATAGTACCCCTTTTTATCCGCTGAGAAAATCGACATGTTACATTTCTGTGTTACTATACTTTGTAGTGTAACACGTCACGTAACTCTATTTAAATAGGGAACACGTGGAAGAGTTTGGTAGCTTCTAAAGGGGGGCTGATTTGGAACTATACAGTATGTAGAAGAGGCTGCGTTTTTGCTCCGTTTGCATGACAGAGCGCACGGACAAAGACCAGACAGGTACATATCAACTAGTCTAAGGTAAGGTAAGAACATACGTCAGTATGTAAAAACGGTGGCCTATTCCTTTAAGATAATAGGCGCAGGCATGCTTACAATCACACGTGAATGTAAGTTTGACATTTAGACATATTCTGTGAACAACACTCTCATTACTGGAAATGAACGACATAGCATAAATACAGAACAGCATCTTCCATGGACAGTGAATTTTTACTGTGTGGAAAGGGGACAGTTAGGCAGAAAATATTTCATTGTGGGGATGCAGCCCACCCATTGGCAGTGAAAAAAAGAAGCTGAGAAACTGATGAAGGTCCGCCTCAGGATGCAAGCACCAAGGAAAACTACTTGGTTTGACTCTGTACTAGGCCCGTGGCCACAAAACTTTATTTGTGATCTATACAATAAATGCCTGCTGGTGCATAAACATTTCTCTCTTTCTGGTTTATTGATCAGCGCTCCCAACAACAAACCTGGAGGAGAGAAAACTAAAACAGAGCTGAACTTCTTTTCCTAGACAATATCCTACTGTATAACAAAAATAGCTATCATTAGCATACTTGTAAGAAAAAGAGCCCTGTGAGTCACTATTGACCCTTTGAGCTGATTGGCTGAGTGAGGGTCCTCTCTTTTTAAGGCCAGAAACCCATGCATGTGATAACAAGTGATGGAACCAAACTGTTTTGAGAGTAAGGAACAAAACTTAGATACCCCAGCTCTATAGTCACTCGTCACAAAACCTTAAAATGCTCACAGACCATTACAGACCAGGAATTTGTGTGTGGTTGTTAAATACTGGACCAATACAGTACATCTCCCAGCACTATACTGTAGCTTAAAGGGTTGCAAATAGTGCCCTCTCATACTGTATACTGTAAGTTGTTATTTGTGTGGGACTAACTGCCCTGTGAGATAAAACATTGTGCACTTTGAGTTCCTCTGCAGCTCCCTGTTTTACTCCTGGCAGTGTATATTGTCTTTGGCTTGCAGATAGCATATACTATTATTGGTAAGAAAGTGTTTAGAACCCTAAAACAACAGTGAAGCCAAATACAATATTGCGCTTGGAACAGTAGAGTATTATAGAATTACACCATTTAATTTTAATTTATAGAGGGTTGTGTGTTGCTTATTGGATTGTTGACTTGTGAGGGAAGGTATAAATGGCAGATGTGTGACCCAGTTTCTTTAACTTTACCAGATGTGTTGTTTTTACACAGTGGTCTATGGGGACAGAGATTTCTAGTGCATTGGATTCAGTCAGGTGGCTCTGAGTGAGGCTGGAGGATTGTAGTCTTTAGGTCTGACCACCAAACCACCAAAATCAATCTTCACCTTCCTATTCCAGAGTAACGCTCTTGCTTTTTATTTATTCTGTTTTATTTATCAGGGTGGAAAAGCACCAAAGTATTTCAGACTCTCAAGGTTATTGCAG
This sequence comes from Knipowitschia caucasica, assembly GCA_964034765.1. Lineage (NCBI taxonomy): Eukaryota > Metazoa > Chordata > Actinopteri > Gobiiformes > Gobiidae > Knipowitschia > Knipowitschia caucasica. The sequence goes on from OZ035830.1 coordinate 31,941,074, forward strand.
AAAATTGAGTGGAACAGGAGTGGTCCACAATAAAAAATGTACTCTTAGGAAGCGTTTACATTTGTTGGTTCGGTTCACTTTCACCGCACTGATTCTGGCTCACTTTCTGGAAAAAATAAAAACACCAAAGAATTGAGCATGTCTTCATAAGTCTCTTAACCCTTTAGGCGCCAGAGTTTTTTTCAAGAAAATATACAATTTTGATTTCAAGATTTCAAAAGGCTATAACTTTAAAATGGTTTGAGATAAAGGCATACTGTAAATTAGAAATATCTTCAGTTTGAACCAAACTTTGGGATGGAAGTTGATTCGTCATCAATTTGCATATTGTAACGTCATCAAGGTGGCGGCCATTTTGGGAAATGTTAATTATTGTATAAAGACTTCAAAAAGCTGTAGCTTGGGAGTTATTTGAGATCAGGGAATACTATAAACAGTCAATATGAAATATCTTTAGTATGAAATGAATTTGGGATAGAAATAAATTCCCTGATCCAGATTATAGATAATGTTTTAGAACTAGTTTGCGGCCATATGGAATTGTATTATCTTCAAAGACCTTCAGTGATCAAGACAGCACTCTTTATAGTTTACAGTCATGAAATCTTGAGATTGGTTTCAATATTTCCCTTTCAGAGAAGTAGTGGGCTTACTATTTTTCTCAGTGGAAATGAGGCTCCAGGTTTTACCGTTTAGAAACAGAGAGATGAAATGAATGGGCTCAGAACTTGTCAGATTGTCTCAACAACATACAACAGGCTTTTCAACACTTCTGATCCACTTTTGTGGATTATTTTCTCTCAAGAACTGTCTTCATCCTCATCATTGCTGTTGGTAAAGGCAGTGAACGCGATTAGCGATGTGTTTTTTTCCCGCGGCTCCCCTGCGACTTCTCCCGCGTCTCCCGTGTTCCCCGTGGATGTCTACCCCCACTACTTTCTCCCACATGCCCGGTGTTATGATCCCCCTGTCCCCTCCACCACGGACCCTGCTTGGCGTTCACAGAATGCTTCTACCGCGGCCACACGGAGGACAAGCAGCCGCTGCACAGGGGCTGATTGTGGACTATGGAGCGCTGTCTCCCCGTCACTAATAATGTCCGTGTCTGCTTCACTGGACACCTGCGTGTCTTCCTCCTCTGAATCTGAGTGAGCCAGTACCAGACCAAGTACTTCTCTGGTACTGAAGACCTCGTGAGTAAAGTAAAAAACCCTCTCTCCCTCTGCTCTGCTCTCGCTCCTCAGCTCTACCGCAGCTGCTTCGCCTCCGCGCCGCTGCGCCGCAGGTGTTTTACGAACTCAATTTACTCAAAAACTTTCAATATAACCACACCCACAAATGCTGCTCATATTACAGGCACACATGTCCACTAACCCCTGGTGAAAAGTATTAACAAGATTCTGCACCACATTTTTAGATACAGCCTGTTTAAGTGAGCAATGTTGCTTGTCGCAATATTGCGACTTTGGCGCTTAAAGGGTTAAGTCAGTTTACAAGTTCGGAACATAGAATGTATATATCAACGGACGTAGTCACGCCTATCTCCGCTGTTCTAACTAATGGGCCAAAAATTGGGCTCTCATGGAGTGATTCAAAATGGCCGGGGGGCTGGAAAATGTGAAAAAAACGCATGCGTCAGCAGGCACGAGCCCCATTCATTTAAACAAGTGACTTCCAAAATTCACAGCGAGTAAACTAGACTGGTCCAAAAAAATTCACTCCCCTCAGCATTGACACACATGTGGAACGGAGCTTTGGGCCACAAGCCAACTTTTGGACCATCCTGTAAAGGTGTTTTCGAGAGGTCTGAAGATGTTATATGTTAGCGTTGGCTAATTCTTATCCCGGGTCCACCCCCATCGGCCCGGGGTGGTATTGCAAGCATGTCAGCGCACGTCATTTTGGCCACTTTCAAGCCGGGACCCGCCAACACTGGTTCTGAAACCGATCTATGAAGCCTTTTTCCCAATAGCCAGACTTAGTCAATGTGAGTGTGCCCTAAGAGAACAATGACAAAGGACATTCAAAGAGGAAGCGGAAATTGAACAGACAAGGTGTGAAAATGGCGTTCATGGTAGAGTTCCGATATGAAAACCACTTCACACTTCACCACTTCACAAAAACAAACACAAAGTCTGGTCCCACCAACTATGGCGGAGATTTGAAAGGATATTCTGTGCGATGCTGTGACACATGTTGTATTTATGGCAGATTTGCGGCTCGTGTATCTGCGTAAAACTTGAGGCTCCTTTGTTGCTTCGAGACAACTTACGATCAACAACATCCTATTGTCGTTGTGAAACTGCATGAATAAATATCCAGCAATGAAAATACATTTAGAAGAGTTTATCCTGCTGTCATGAATTGATTTAACTTCATATATATTGCTGTTAGTTTACTTTCTTAACATTAATTTTCTTCATTATGTTTTGTGCTGTTATGTTAAGATTCTTTTAGTAGCTGTCATTTTTTGGTAGCACTTTTCAATAATTCTATACATTTTTATTTTCATTTACAATAGTTTTAGAGTGTATGCCCGGGATCATTACTTTAGTACCATGCCAATACAGAATATCATATTTTATTTGTTAATCGATTGTTGAAATTATTTGACTACTGATATTTTCTTGATAATTTCCTTTGCTAACATCTTTAAAAATACAATGCCTCTGCCTCAGCTTGCGTCTCTCTGAAGTTAATACATTGTCATTATTCTGTATTCCGGCTGAAGTGCTTGTTAAGTGGAACCTTCATGTCTCTGGGGATCTTGTGACACCTCAGACCATTATTTTTGACTTAGGGATCACTGCTTCGCCTTTTATTCCATGACAGGAGCTGGCTCTTGTTTACCATGTCCCTGTTTGCTTGAATTTCAGACTGTTCACTAATTGAACCGGTTTCTTGGGCCACCTCTGTTATCACGACAGCTGGAAATTGCCTCCGGTCTTAACGTACAGTAGCCAGATTGGATGTCAAAGATGCAAAGGCAGTTTGTGCTGGTGCGCTGGTGTCTTTTGGTCATTTACCAGAAGTCCTCCTGGCTTGTTATTGCGACAGCCTGCCCCTTAGCTCTGGCCCTACAGTAAATACTGGAATATACGTCAAAACTGGAATAAGGAATCCAGACTTCAAAATATTCCCAAGAAAAAAGAAAAAAACCAGTAAGAGACAGTGAGGGCAGATGCCTGGGAGGAGCTTGTCTATTCTTGGCCTTTCTGGGGGAGTTTGGTCATTAGCAAACATCTAAAGCATGTGGGGGAAAAAACAAAGTAATAGGATCAAGATTGCATGCAGCCTGGTGTAATGTATGGCAACACCAAAGGCTTTGGGCGGCCTTTGTCCCTGTGATCAAACCTATTGAGTAAAACCTCCATCAAAGCTGAGACAATGTGTGGTAAGGCTCAGGGAGATGTTTGAGCCGCACTGGATCTATAATACATGGAGATATTCCCCAGGACTCTCACTTTAAACACGCCTCTAATGGTCAACGTTTCATGCTGTTGCTGTCTATTGCCATTATTCAATATTGAGATCTGTAACGATTAGGAATGATAGACATGGCAAAAGAGCACATACCCTGCCAAAATCACGAATCGTCTTGAAATTTGAATGGGGTCCTTCCTACCATCACACTGCACGCATCGAATTACAACTCAATCCATCTAGTCTTTTCACAATCCTACCTACAGACAAACAGACGCACCCACACTCAGAACATTATGATACAGACGGTGGGGTAAGGATGTGATGGTGTGTTTGTGCAGCATAATGCACGTAAATTATAGATTTTGGTATGTTGCGCTCTTTTCAAATACACAATAGAACTGCATATATAGTGTTTTTCACAACGTGACGGGTGTAGGAACCAAGCATCCAAACAAAAGGAGTGGGCACGCATTTGTTCCAGAAGTTCCTGATGTTAGCGTGGATGGAGCCAAAAACAGCTCCAGTCTTTTCAAATGTTATTGTTGTTGCATGTTTTTATAAGACGCTCTGACGTGGGGTATGGTCTTAGAGCGAAAAAGATCCAATGCAGCATTTTATATAATTTTTATATAAGGTTTTTACTCACTTAAAAACCACCAATAAATAAACCATGGTGGCACAGTGGTCTGCACTTGTGCTTCACCGCTACATCGTCCCTGGTTCAATTCCACCTCCAGGATATTTCTGTGTGGAGTTCTACCCATGTCTCTGTGGGTTTCCTCCTGGTGCTCCAGTTTCCCCGTGCCACTGAAATGATGTACAATAGTTGTGGTATGTGAAAGATGCTATCTATATAAAGATGACTTGCTCACTTCATAAAAGGGATTGGATTGAAAATAAAACAGGTGTACAGTGATTGAATAAACCAGATCAGAAGCCAATCAAAGCAGAGCAACTGCACCAGGATCCTGTTGCATAGTAATTCCTATAAAGCAATGGACACCGACACAAAGTTTGTGTTAACTTTTTAATTTACACGTTTGTACACACATATTCATTTACACTCAGTGCATAGTCTGGGAAGTTTCCAGCATTTCCTCATTAGCTTGTGGAGCGGCCCAGTGACACCTCCTGCATTACTCTCCCTTCACAAAGTCTCTTCTCGTCTCTGAGAGAGTGCAGCAGTAATATTGTAGCTCCCTACATAAAACCATGCGATGCCGCTGACATGTCTTCCTTATTTTCAACATCTTCTCACCTCTGGGACACTCATTTTTGATTAAGCATGCCCTTGTTCTGAGTTCTGTCACAGATGTTTTCAACAGCTGTATTTTTGACAGGACAGTAAACAAGCCGAGAGACTCAAAATGTGCCAAGATGTAGACAGACTGCAAAAACAAGTCCTGCCCCTCCACCCCTGCGGGCTCTCTCCCCTGCGGCCTTGTCCCCCGAGGTGAATACATTTGTCAAATCTGGATTTAGGGACAGACATAGGGAATATTGTGGATAGAAAAACAAAAATAGTGATGAATCCTTAACAAAATTTTACAGTGCTATGTTCTCACCAACTTTACTATTGCCATATGTCACTGTTGCACAATTTCAGAAGTTTGTAGATTGCCCATATGAACGACCATGAGACTAGAGGTGGGTAGTTACTTGCTGGATTTTCGAGCACACCTGTATATAAACTGCACCAGCTACCTTTAAAAAGAAAGTACATTTTGTCCACAAATTCACTGTAGTGCTTCTCAATTACTTTCTGCCCTTAGGAAGAAGAAAACATTCATTCCAAGATGCATTGGTTGTGTCCTGTGATTTGAAAAAGGAATGGCAAAATATGTCTGTTTATTAATTCAGTACATTAAATACACTGCAGGATTTGGATCTTATGCAGCAGAGGATCAATTTTTAATAAAAGGCTGAGCATTTTTCACAAGTCCACACAAATGACCCCCAGTTCCTGTCGCTATAATTCAACCAATTACACTTTTGCAGGAGGCCGTGTGCAAAGCGCGAAACAAACAAAAACCATATCCACATCTGAGGCGTTCTTGGCACCATTAACATCCCTCTAATTTAATGCAGGCAGCAATTATGTATGACTAATGGCGGATAGGAAGCTTCAGTATGCAGGCCTGACACCGAGCACCAGTATTCATTTAAATTGTTGATCTATGGATTGGAACAACTTTGATTAATTCACACATATTTGCATAAATGTATTATTTGATTGCCAAAACATCACTAGTGAAGACATGTGAGTAGCATTTGATAGTGACTAAATATGACTGATTGTGCATGACGAGCAGATAAATGTAATGTCCAAAATGTACATAGCTTTTGACGTCTAATCACATTTCATAAGCTTTTAACCATGATGTAAGTCTGATCCCATATCTTTAGTTTTCCAAAGTTGTGAATAAATGTGTTTGATCCAGTTTTACTAATCACAAAGCAACATTTGGGTTAGAGAAGATGCAAGCTGAGAGTCGAAAACAAACACAGTGAGTTTCACTATAGTTTATCAGTATTTCAGGCACAATTGCAGTGAAAATGGCAATATAAAAAGCACATTGTGTAACCATGATTATGTCTGAGTCCACAATAATTCTTTCACAAACACCACACCACCTAATAGAAAGTACAATTATGTAACAGGGGTGCATTGAAGAAATTAGATGAGAATCCCAGACATCCACAGATACTGCACGATGTTAACTCACTTTCGGCATTTCTGGTGTGTATTCTTACTTGCTTAATTATTACTATACATTACCATCTTGTTAGTGACTGTGTTAGTGAATCACAACATCAGTTCACTTAAATGTATTCTTATATAGCCCAAAATCACAACAGTAGTTATCTCAGAGGACTTTACAAAACCGTTTAAATCACCAACACAAATCAGAAAATCAACAGTTAAAACACAAAAATAAAGAACACATGGTATTGGTCCATAGGGAGTTCACCAATGTCCATGAATGCTGATTGATGCCCATAAATGATGTAGAATGTAGAATGTTAGTGTCCTGGATCATCACCGCAGTGCTTCTAGTTAGACCATCAACAGTCTAACCGACCCTGCTGCTACAGACCGACGTTGGGCTATACTTAGGGCATTCATTATTGATTCCCATTTCTTGCGAATGAAGCATGAGTTTCTAGCTGTGACTTTTTTAGATTGGGCATGAACTAAATATATATATTAGAGGACATTCAATGACAAAGTTTCACAATACAGAAATACATAAAACAAGATACACACAAAGATACGTCTGTGTGAGGGTTGGTTGCAGTCCCAGGCCTCTCTGATCTTAGCGCTTTCAAGATGGATCCACAGAGACAGAGAGAGGGACAGGGCACAGTGCATGTAGGGTCTGTGGTGTCACAAAAGTACTTGAAGAAGTCCTGATTGGGCAGTTCACAATCAGACCTTCGGCCGCAGGACACAGTGCCCACCCCCCCAGGGAGAGAGACAGTTGAAGTGCATCTAGAAAATACATACCGAGAGTATACCACACCATTATCACACAAAAGCCCACGTCTTGTAGCACACCTGAGCGCTCAAAAGGCCACCTAAACATGTGCGTGGGAACTCTTGTATAGTCACAAACAACAAATTGAGCAGTGAATCAAGGAAAACTTGTTCTCTTTTGAGTAGTCCATGACTGTTTTCAGTCTCCGTGAAATGAATATGTAAAAAAAAAAAAAAAACGTATTATTTAGTCAAACACATGCAATCAAACCAACAGTGACACATACTGTACTTCTTCTATGATTAACAATCAATTACAAGTAGAACAAGATTTACGCTAGTGTCTCTCGATAATGATTCACAAGAGATAAGTATCCATCTATAGCGCCTAACCCATGACCTGTGCACTCAATGTGTATTCTTACCTTTAAAATACAAGTCTTCTTTGGTATTTCCTAATGAGGTTAATGTATTACTAATAATTGTTCAAGACCACGTCAATGTTAATGTAATGAGTTGACCATTTGAACCGTACTGCAGGCGTTTTAAGGATATGGTAGTGTAATCTTAATTAATGCAATAGACCGTGTTCTATTAATTGCCACTCTAATCACCACTCAGGCCACTCTTTCTTCTTATATGGACATTTTTGACAGCGTGCAAATTAGAAAAAAGGGATGGAAGAATAGGTTTTATGAATTCGAGCTAATGAACAACATACGAATTTTCTGTACTTTCTCTATTTAAATAAGTTAATCAATCGTATGGAACCACAGTGGCTCATTTGGTAGGGTCTGGTGGTCTTGGGTACAATCCCTTCCACTCCCATTGAAGTCTGCTGTCGATATGTCCCTTTGGCAAGACACTTAACCCCAGTTATTATGTGAATGTATGTATAGAGAGAAAGTGAAGAATGGGGGCTGGGTGGTTTTATTATAACTTGTATGGTAAATCAAATTGTAATTTCTGCTAATGTTTATTATACACTGTCCACGTAAAAATGAAAATCATACCATACCATACCACACCATACTCTGCCTGAAGCTGAGAATTGGCGCTGCCACCCCCCACCAAGACAAACGCGTAAAGACGCTAGTACTCCTTATAGTACTTATAGGTATTTTCAACGACAATGTATATGAAATAATGAAATAACAATCTACAATGTGGTTTGTAAACATAATACATTATTAAACATAGTTCAATAGTCACATACTTAATTAAGTGCACTTTAAATTAAGATGTGGCTACGTACTAAACATGGCAAGGCAAGGCAAGGCAAGTTTATTTGTATAGCACAATTCATACACAAGGCAACTCAAAGTCACAGAACATTAAAAAGAAAGATAAAAATATAAAATCCCTCAGTTGTATGCACAGCTAAACAGAACTGTCTTTAACCTGGTTTTAAACATTGTCAGAGAGGAGGCCTGTCTCACATCTTCAGGAAGATTGTTCCAGATTTTAGCAGCATGAATCTGAAAAGCAGCCTCCCCATGTTTAGTTCTGACTCTGGGCACTAACAGGAGTCCAGTCCCTGTGCTCCTCAGAGTCCGGGCTGGTTCATATGGGACTAACATGTCACTAATATATTTTGGTGCGAGGCCATGGAGAGACTTGTACACAAGCAAAGCTGTTTTAAAGTCTATTCTCTGAGCCACAGGAAGCCAGTGCAGAGACCTGAGAACTGGACTAATGTGGTCGTACTTCCTGGTTCTAGTCAGGAAGGAACATCAATCAAATCAAAAGTTGCTCAACAAATTCAAATACTAATCTCATTCATGATCGTCATCATGGGGTCAATGCAAAACAGTCATGGCCAAACCAAGTTTATACGCCAAAACTATTCATTCTAATTATATCCAGGACAGATTTAATCAACACAAGGTGTCCTTAACTTAATCAGACAGGAACAAAAATATAAATCAATTCGCATTACGTCGATTGCGATGAATTAGGAACTCAGCGTCACATCATATCAAGCATAAATCCTACAAATTTGATTAAAGACAAACATTAGGATCACAATAAATATTAAATACAGAGAATAACATTTCTGTAATTTATAACTTTAAAACATAAAAAATCATACACAAAATTAAAATTATTAATAGCCGAAGTGCATAAAAAAGTTTCCTAAACTCCTGAAACCATGCACAGTAGGTCTGGGTCGAACACTTTGAACATACTTTACTGAATACGTCACCTAAGATATACCGTATTTTGCATAGTATTCCATTACTTTGGAAAAAGTACTACCTGTTTTCCAAAAACTTAAAATACTTTTATGTATACATTTAATTATTATTTGTTTTATTTAGATAAATTGTAAATTAACGTTTATTTACAAAACTTATAAAACTTACATTTCAAAATATTTAAAACCCACAACCTCACTAAATAAAATATGTTCTGTAATTATTCCAAAATGTGTTTATTTTTTGTAAAACAAGTAAAAAACAACCAAAAAATATTGGATTGTCACTTCAAGAATAACCAATGTTTTCTTTTCTGTTTTTAACCTTAATTTGTAATGTGAGAAAGTATGTATTCCCTTGATTTCCAGAATTTGAAGTAGTAACTGTAAGGGAAAACAGTAATACTCAGAAAGAGTACTCTGAATATGTAATGGTATATGTAATATGTAACATGTATTCTGTTGACACTGGTGATGATTGAGTGATGGTGATGATCAGAAGGTTTGAGTGTGTGGAGTAAATGGTAAAATCCCGGCACGCCAAAACATTGTAAAAGCACTTTGGATGACCGTGGCCTGTGAAATGATCTTTATAGATAGATACGACTTATTAATTCACATTTAAACTCAAATTCTGCTTGTTGCCATATCAACCGAGGCCCATTCAAACATAGTGCATTTCTAGATTGATCTACCACAGTTTAGTAATTTCATTAAACGTGCTTCAGAAGATAAGCCCTTACTGTTCATTTAGCAGATTACAAACTGCTATAATCAGTTTAATTATTCAGTGATTAAATGCTTTAATGAAGAAATTGGCTGCATACAGTAGAAATAAGAATTCATATTTTTACACAATACATTAACAGAATTGTCCTCATAGATTCAGAGAGAATGCTTTTGATATAAGTGTATTTGAAAATGTTTAATCAGATCAACTTTTGGCCGCACAAAATCCAATTTAAATTCATGGATGGATGGAGCCTTATCAACTATACGAAAGGTACAGCCGCAGACAGTGCATCAGTGTAATGTAATGGAAAATATACATCTGTAGTAACATTCATGCTCCTAATCAGATCAGATTCTGGCGAGGCATGAGTTTGTCTCCTCTGTGTCCAAGTTTTCACAAAGAAACTTTACGCATTCATTTAATATGTGCGACTCAATGGGCCAAATTACTGCAACAACACAAATAAATGTACTTTCTTCTCAGTCAGTAAACAAGCACACTTTATGATACGATAAGTTCAATCTGAAGAGACCAAGACAGAAACATTAATGCGTGAAAAATATGTATTTGATTGGCGCATTGACCCCGGCGGTGACACTTGCAGAAGGGAGATTGTCTGCTGCTGTAGATGATCTCAGACCCCCCGGGGTCAAGCACTGGTGGTGGCTAGAAGCATGGTGTGAATGGGGCGCAGGCGGAGCAGGAGCCAGAGCAGGAGCCAGAGCGGAAACCTGAGTTGGAACCAGGAGCTTGAGAAGGTGCTGGGGAGCCGGTGGGTGTTAAGAGCTTCAGGCAGAGCTGTTTATCGGGGAGTGGCGGCTTTTAAACTGCCCGCTTTGCTGTCAGTTGGTTCTCAAGAGGCTGGCAGAGCTGTGTGATTGGCAAGCCCTGGCGGTGAGAGCCGTGGCCGGTCTTTCAGTCTGAATTTGCGCTTTCAGCTTCATATAGACTTTTTATCTCACACAAGAGAAATGTACATGTCACTTTGGCATAGATAGGATCACTCAGATTGTGCAAAAGGCAGAAGTGTGCAAACTTGTTAAAGGCAAAACATATAGTCTGCTTACCTGTTCTAGGTTCCAATAAAACTCTATGGAAAAAAACACCTACCTGAAAGAAATGTCCAACACTTTTTTCCCCAAGATTATTGTTTAATGGTGAAAAGATTCATTAACCTGCTGTTAATGTGAAGAAAGGGCTATCATTCATTCTTTTAAAAATATGTATTGTTACCACTTCTAGACACCTTTATGAGAACATACTGTATTTATGTACCATCGTAAATGTACTGAGGTATGGAAGATATGGAACTTGTGTGATAGTTTGATTGTTGATCAACGTTGATTGATATTAGCTTTAAACTAAGACTAGAACCTTCAACTTTTGACACTTTCCATAATTTCCAGGTGGTATTTTTCAGCTGTTCTCCACCACAATTCTAAACTAATACTGTCATATTCATATTATCCAATACCACAATGTGCATTATGCTAATAATCCTCCTCACTGTTTGGTTGAGTGCTTCTTGCTATCAAAATTGACACATTGTGCAGAAGCGTTTGCCCATGTTGTCATTATTTTCACTTTCAGACACAACAATTTCTGGTTTCAGTTGAACTGTACCCGCCCACTACTCAACTTTCTTATCTTTAAATCTGTGATAGAAGGATTGGGCCGTGTTGTGCAGGCGTTTGAAAAGGAATTTCTATGTCTACACTTTGTCAAAACTTACTTTGAAGCGACTGTGTTATGTCCATTAACCTGTATTGAATAAATATTGTTTTTCAGAAGTTCAAAGGATATGATAAGGATCCGTGGGTGTCATTGAGCAGACAACAAGCCTTTTATATATTTCGTTGAGAAAAGTGTACAAATAACAAGCTCAAAAGATGAAATAGAATTTAAAGGTGATGCAAATGTTAAATGTAGCTTCACACATATAAACTCCGATGCTAAGAACATTGAAATAACAGATGTCTGGGTTAATGATGAAAGAGTTGGAATTAGGCCAGTCAATCGTAATGAGCCTGTGATAACTCGTTTTACTCATCTGAACCAGTGCCGCCAGAGCATCCCAATTATACTGTATTTTGGACCAGTGTGTGTGTTTATTTTTTGAAAATTTGAAACGATATAAATAACAATTTAACTTTACAGTACAGTGCAAAAGTGTTACCAAAGGACCATACAAAAGCCATACATCGGTCTAATCCATACTTAAAGTCGCAATATGTCAGATTTTCATGTAAAGTCATCGTTAAATGGCCCTAATCTGTCAAAAGGCATTAACAAACTATGTATGCTCTTTTCAAATACTTCTTTAACTAATAACATTAGTTCAGCTGAGATATTTGAATTTCAAAATTAGTTTTACAGCCTGTGAATCTTGTTATTGTTTTCATCTCAATATCCCACTGTTTTACCAATCAGAAAGTCAGTGATCCGGGTTGCCAGAACTCGCCGCGTTGGGCTAATCTCACTAAGTAACATGTGGCTGCAGAACTAAAAAATGTCTCTTTATGATTCTTAAATCATTGTAAAAGGAGTTGGTTAGAGATTTGTTGTTAACAAAACTCTTGTCTATTCAGAAATTAAGGTCCCAGCTGGATTCGTCTGCATATCTGGCAACCTGAGTCAGGGAGAGTGGAAGTTGCTGTACCACTTTTGGCCAGACTTTCACATACTGCTCCTTTAAAGCCATCTCAAAACAAGCTGGTTGTACCACTAGTTCTCACATTCTGTATTGTATTTCCTCCTCCACATCTTTAGATCAGCTCAGACAAAAAAGTGAAAAAGAGAGGACCAGCCCGACTCAGCCAAAAATTATGCCGAAGTTACCATATTTTCTAATTTTCAAAAACAGCATATTGTGGTCAGGTATGTTCACAACATTTAATGATACTCCTACTGTTGGAACAAACCAAAAGTATTGATTATAGAACTCATAAAGTACACCAACTTCAACAATTCTAAACTAATAACGAGACTCAATTACAGTCTTTGCATGAGGAGACCTTACGTTGTGGAAGTTGCAGTATGTATCAGCGCATTCCGAGCGTGTGCCCGTTAGCTCCTCAAGGCTACAATAAGCAGACTGCTGACCTCCACTGTGCATTGTGGGCCCTTTATTTCTCGCCTTAGGTATTTGAGGATTGGCCTGTTCGTGTCACTCAGCTTGACGGGCTGTGAGGACGACACTTCCCTTCAGGCTGTGGTAGCAACAAGCCACAGAAATCATACCAAAGCACATAAACACATGACAAATCAGTCCATCTGTATCCACTGTGTGACAGCCGCCCGAACATCCCAAAGGCGCAAGGGAAGCCAGCTGCAGGCCAAGTAAGACTTTTCTTTCTATCCATTATATTATCTTTATTTACTTGTGTTGTCTCGCACTGAAGTATATGGCACTGATATCTATAAAGCAACGTTATGGCAGCACTGCATAAAAGTTTATTTGAGGTTGTTTGTTAGAGCTGAAAGACCTAACTTTTTTGTTGTTTCATAAATACATTTTGTCTGTCCCGGCATACGGAGGCTTATCTAAGTCGTATTATGTGAACAAATCAAACCACAAGCCTTCTCCTTTTGAGCTTGTACCCGAAATGTTGTAACTTGTAGTGTTAACACGAGAAGGTAAGCAACTAAAATAAATTCTAATGAATAAATAATAACCACAGCAGTTTCTGTTTCTCATTTCGATCGGAAGAGGCTGAGCTGAAGATGTGACAGAGGCCAACAATCAATCAATCAATCAAGATGTTTGTCACTAAACTTGTACAACACAATTGTACAGATCAAATGTAGTCAGTTTCAGGGTTGGATAAAGCTAACATAAAAAATAAATAATAAATAATAAAAAACCCTATTCAACACAAAGACACATTGTATTGGTTTTTTTGTTATGTTTTCAAGGTAATCTAGCTTTGAAAAGTGTGCCTTAACATATATATTTCTCCCATGGATTCAGGTGTGTGTGTGTGTGTGTATTTGCAGAACATTTTGTGAAAAATGTTCTGAAAATAAAGATTGCTTGATAGAGATGGATGTAAAACATTGAATAATGACTCAGACAACCTTGTTTCATTTGAAAAGTTGAGCTTTAGTGATTTTGTCTTCACTTCCAATAATGCTTACACTTGTTTTCACTGCCAGAGCAAAGAAAATGGTTATTTATTCAAGCCATGCATAGTCCAGGTGTTCTCAAATTGATCCAAGCATGTTGTATTCAGCAGAACAACATCTAAAGCAGTGTCAGGATATGTGATTTTAGCTGAAAGAATCCGTACAGTAGACATCTTGTATACTTGTATCTGGAAAAACGAATTTGAGATCCGCCCATAACTGACACAAGAGAGTACATAATCTGCTGTTGAAAATTTAAGTATTGGTATTTCAGAAGCAAAACAAACCCCACAGTCTTTCTTCAGAATCATGTGTTGCCCAGAAAAAGAGATGGAAGACGACTCATTACAACGTTTTTACTTTTTTTGACAAATAAAGGGAAATGTTTGTATGTTCTGGATCGGAAAGGGTCAAGATGCGTCACTTCTCGGTTTCTACTGTTTCATACTCCCATCAATTTCAATTCTAATAAAGAAAAACAACATATTCAAATTGACTATGCATTTTCAGAATTTACACTTTATTAATTGCAATTCAATTCACAGCCGTTTATTCCTAAACCAACGACAGTGGTTTCACTGAACTCTTCTCTTGTGTCTGAAGCGCCTCTGTGTCGATTCTGTCAATACCCGAGGACCTGGAGCTCGCACAGCCTCCTGCACGGAGGATTCACTGCAGCTAATTGCTTAAGTTAAGGTAATTCATTGTGATTGAATGGGTGCATGTTTGAAACTCACTCACATTTCATCGACAGCTTCGCCGAGGCAATTTAGAGGAAAAGTGTGTCTTTCAAAACCTGGTAACAGCAGTGAAGGATGCTCTAAATTGTTTGTAAACTATGCTCCAATGAAAAATGTTTCAAGCAGAATTTTATATAATATAACAGATTCACATTTTTGGTACGTAGTCAGTTTTGTCAACAACTAAATGTGGTGATTTTGCAAGTGTTCAGTTATGATGCCCAGTAAAACGTATGCTGCCTCGGAAAAAAAGAGCGGGTACAAAATCAAACTTTCATCCTGTGGATCGGCTGGGGACTGAAGAGCGAGCCATAGATTACCAAGAAAAGTATTTAAAAGTTAGATTAAACATTTATCAAAATGTGAATGTCGTGAGTCTTGCCTCTAAAAAAAAAACCTTTTCCAGAGGACCACTCTACTTTTATTTTGGTCCTCTTGTGTCTTTTACCTCTCGAACCATGTTTCACTTATGCAGCTCTAACATTTTAACCGAAACCACAACAAAAAAAACATTTGCTGCTAACAGGCTACATAAACTACTACTACTAAATCAACTGTGGCCAGACTCGCAGTAGCGCAGGGGAAGGGGACGCATGATTGACAGTGAGGCAGACCAATCAAACTCAGTTTTGTTTTGTTTTTTCAAACCTGCACAACACATGTTTTTGCAAAATGACAACATAACAGACAAAGAACAAGTACATGTTTGAAAGGGGGTTGAATATTTGTTTCCTAAATTAATCAAAAATGTTTATAATGTTGTGTTGACTGTATATTTGACTGACGTCTTTTATGACACCACTTGTGGCCTCAGAGAGTAGGAGCCTTTCCCTCTTGGCCTCTGTGCTCTGGCTATGGGCCCTTTGAGCATGTCTCCTTTCCCACTCGGCTCACACAGGCACCTCACCAGCACCACTATGTGTCTGGGCCCAGATTAACTCCCACAATATTGGTTTATGTAAAATAGAGCACACATTGAATAATGCTTAATTTGTGTGTGAACCCAATTGTGATGCTCAGCCATGCAGCGAATTGTCTGAGGGAGTGTGTTTGAAGTGAAAGTAAATCCTAAAGAGAGACTGTGATCAGAGCCAAACTGAAGGAACACAAATAGAAGTATTAGACACAAACCACTATTAGAATCAGTTCTACTGAAAATCATGAACGAGAAGAAAATGAACTCATTATCGTGATCTGTGGAGCTCATTGGAAGTCTATATCAGTATAAATAGCTACTGACTTCATCATGAGTGGAACAGTTGGTGAGATCTTTGTCGAACTATAAGTATGAATCAGAAACGACTTACTCCTCACATAACGCTGAAGCTGTCAATCATTCTGATCATTTGAGATCTCTAATATACTGTGAGCTGCTATTTGTCTCAAAATCTCAAATAAGTCTTTCACAAAAAAAAAAAAGATTATGATTCAGATTAAGGGCAACCTTTAGTTGTCCCACAATGGGTAAATTTCAGAGTTGCGTCACAAGTTCTAGAACAGTAGGAAAGAGGAGCACACGGCACAAGTTAAGTGAACAATAGTTATACTAATTAGAAAAAAACAAAAACTCTAACTCCGGCATCAAATAACAAATATTAAATCTCTTCCACACTTCCATTTCGAGGTTTACTCCATCTGGCTTTTTCACAGATATTTTCAGGGCGAGTGAAGATGAATAGTTACAGAAATAGAAGTGGGACACCTATAATGCAGCGGTACAGTGTGCAGCCAAATCAACATCTGTTTAGTTTCCCTTTGGGCTTTTTGTAAAAAAAAAAAAAGGACAGTGTAGGAGAAAGCCTCATGGGAGATATTTTTGATTATATAATCAGCAACAAGTTTTGAATGACGCCATGGGCGGGACAACTGACCTAAATGCCAATGTGCGATGTCCTGAGTACTCCCTTGTGTCCGAGCCTCTGAGGGGCGTTCTGTCGGTGGAAAAGAGCAAGGGCAAAATCAGCCGCAATTTTCAGAAATAACCCCATCTTGGAGAGACCAAATGTGTCACGGTCAGTGCACGGAGCAGTTCTTAAAAGCTCAAGTACTTCAAGAGTAAGTACATGGTATAAGTGTTGTTACTTAAGAACAGCATAGATCCTTATCTTTAAATACAGTAGCTCTACAAGTCATGAATATGACTTTATGCATTCATCTTTACATACACACATGATTCAGCAATGCATCACAGGGATTGTGATCTGCTGTTGTGTCTGTACCATGTCTGGACTTACAATGCAATAAGTTTTATGTAGATAAAGTTACAAACACAGATTGTGTTTTTAACTACTACTACAAAGTGCTACATAAAGCATTTAAAACATCATGATAAAAAACCTTAGAAATTACCATGCAGTTAGAATATCCCTATGCCTTTGTGTAAACACACAAAAATGGAGATGTGTGTGTACAGTGTATAGTTATTGCAGCTGTTTGCCTTAAAAAATAAATGTTTGAACCATTTCAAATATCTTTCAAGTTATTATTCGTTATATTATTATTCCTTATTCGTAGAGGAATCAAATAACTTTCGAGTCTTCTCATTGTCTGTGCCATGCATCTCTCCAAAGACACAGTCTGAAACCATTTCAGTTCCACTTTAATTGTGTTAGTGTAAATATGCAAAACAGCTCATTTTTTCCTGAAATGAAATAAGTCTTAATAGAGCCCTGTAATTTCTATACGCATTGTGCTTTTTGACACACAAACACACACACGCTGCCTTGATGCTACACCTCTGGCTCATCTCCAAACATCAAAGAGCAGTTCATTAGTGGTGCATTCACATGTGGCTTTCACTGTGTAATTGCTGCAAAACACTCCAACATTGCAGAGAATCCATACTTCAAGCCTATAGCCGCAGTATACAGAGCACGCACCGCTGTATGAATATTTAATTGGACAGATAAATACATTTCTGCGGATCAATCGTTTCCCCCTTTTTTGCTGCAATGTCAGAAGTCTTCTATAAATAAATGCCAAATGCGCAAATGGAATTGAGGCGAATGCAGATGTGCTTTGGATGCGAGCGACTTCGCCTAAAGGTTACGCTGCTGCGCTCCAATGATAAGTGTTAGAAAAGGGAAAAGAAAAAAAAGTCTGTGTTTGCATTGAATTCCCGAGCAGCTAGATGCCTTTTACCAGTTCAAACAAAGCCCGGTATTAAGATGACTACGCTCTATCCCCACTTTGGAAGCATTTGTAACGTGGCCAAGTTGTAAATAAAGTAAGTATAACAGGTTGTGACATAGTTTTGCATCACGGTGAGAGTTATTGCGCACTGAGGCCATGTTTTCTCAGCGATGACAGCGGGCGCAAAATAAGAGCTCCACCGTGGATCCTTTTAGTCCCACTATTAAAGAGAAGGCTTTCCACAAACAACTGTCACAGGCCTGCAACTGGGGGAAATAATAGGGCTAACTACTCGCACCTTTTCAAAGATATTTTGTATCTGTTGTGCTGGATGGGAAAGAGATGTTTTCCTAATGCCATAAACAATATTTGCTTTTCCATCCCATGATCAACAGAAATCTTCTAAAATGCCAAAGAACTTTAAAATGGTTCCCATTAAGTTTTGTGTACCAGCATTCTATTATGTTAAAGGGACATTATGTAGGATATTAGATTATTTCAAACAACAACACCACCACACTGCACGTTGTTGGTCCCCCATGATTTTGAGAGGGTTTTCTCTCTCTGTGCCAAACTGTTTGCAACTCACCCAGAACTCCGGTCTTGGCTTTTTTGTTTTACTCCAAATCTTACATAGTGCACCTTTAAACCTTTGGGTCCAAAATAGCTGAGCTCCTGAATCCAGGACACTATTTTTATGTATCTATGTTATTGATATTAGTAGTCAACCTTTTGTCTGTTTTTAAATGTAATTCCCCACAGAAAATGTCTGTAGGCTTTTCTTACACCGTGTTGCTTGAAAGTCCCATAAAAAAAGACAAATTCCTTGAAATATTGCATGACATTTTGCATTTGAGCTGAAGTTTTCTGAAGATATTCGGCATTGTTTCATTAAAATGAAGGCATCCAGCAGTATAAATAATCACTGTATAGTACTGTATAAGGACGTAAATTTGTAATTAATGACACGACCTAGCCTGACCAAAGCCATCCGTACACTCCGTTCAATCATCATTTCCCTGCATGTAACGTCTGGGTCGAGTCCCTATGTTAGCGATTACAATCGGTTGAATTTCGACCGACCATTCAGAGAGCGCGGAAGGCAGGTGTTGTAGTTAGTTGTGGGTGATGTCAAGAGTTTGCGTCGAACAGGCAGGTTGTAGTTTGGTACGGGCTCTGTTAGCGGCAAAGGAGATGGCTAGGATAAATGCTAGATGCTAACGACAGACTCGGGCGCACTACATACGTCACGGTAAACACAGATCCAATCGTTTCAATCTGCAAAAGGAGTTAACCCCTCCTATCTCTTAACGGAGCTCAATGGAGTGCCTCCAGACCTTAGTACGAAATGTCATTTGTACTATGGTGTGGTACGACCAGGCTAGACACGACCTACTTTGCGTAAGAAAACACACAGTCTGTATCCAGACACTGAAAGATTTGCGGCATATTGTTTTTATAATACGACTATTTCTGTCACATGTTGGTTTTACAGGAGGGTGAATTATTCATCACAATATAATATACCTTTGCCCAAGGCTCGTGACAAGTTTTCGTTAATTACATGGTACGTAACACAACTTAAGAGATAAATTTAGCTTCATACATGAATTGTTTAAGGAAATAAGAAATGGATTTCACTTTGTGACAAATGCAACAAATTGTACATTAAATCTGACCATCTCATGCATCTATCAGAAACATGTTTGGTACAGTATTTCCACTAATATTCCACATTATGATATATTTCCATATATCATAAAATTTGGGCAAAGCTCAGTATGTACAGTACATTTGAAGCCCCAAAACCCCTGCTGTTGGCCTGTCTCCGACCAGAATCTCACGGAATCTTAATTAAAAGAGTGAACGAACCACCACCAGCGCCTGAAGCTATTAAAAATGACATCCTTTGATAAGACATGGACATAACCCATACTGTGAGAGAAAGTAATTTGGGAGCATGGTTTATTCGCCCTATGCTTAGCCACATCTGACCTTGCTGCTCCTTACACCAGAGAAGCAACTGCAATACATGATTCATTTAGCACCTTCTGGGCCTTTCCCCCCAAAAGCACCCAGCACACATGCTTTTTTGATGAATCGCTTTACACAATTGATTATTTTTTTTCAGTAATCTTCAATGTTTCTTCTGTATACGTAGCCCAATATAATGTACTTTGGTGAGTGGGAGGTGAATCATAAAGGCTATGAGTGGGCATGCTCACACAAAAAAACGATATAAATGTCATTACAGTGCATTGAAGCAGGAAATCTAGCACAGGGAGACGCAAATTAGCCGCTGGGTGGAACTGCGCCGCGTGGCCACAAGAGGCTAGGGTAGAGAGCGAACGGGTGATTGAGCAAACGCCACTGAAGTCTGAATTTAGCTAAGGGTCTGTATGTATCTCTTTGAACTGGGGCACAGCGGGTTTCAAAGGAGCAGCACCAAGCCCCGTTTACTTCACAGAGCCTCCGACGATAAAAGAAAGACGGCACTTTGTAAATTTCTTGCCATAAATGCGTGATGCGGTAAATTGTGTTTACCTGCGGTTTGTGGTCTAAAGAAGGACACTCCTCTATTGTCAAGAAAATAATGAGACAAAAGTAGGAGTGAGTGTAAAAGTTATAGTATATGGTCTGCCCAAGCACAAAGCAGTTCAGGTCATTAATTTTATTGGAAATTGTTGTCTAGAGAATTAACCAAAAATATGCGGAAAAGAGCAGGTTTTATCAGAATTTCTCCACCGCCGACCAAATGATTATGAAATTCATGATTTACTTTTGCTACCTGTGTTTAATACATTACCAAATCTGTGAGTAACTGACAAAATATTAACCATAGAGCTCGACTTTTTCTATAAGAGCCCATTAGAGGTAAAGAAAACAGCACCATAAATAACTCTGTAATCCACTCTCCACCATATGTTAGTAAACCTGGACTCTCACTATCCCAGTCCTACTGTACATCGGCACAGCAGCGGATGCTCAGTTGCCCCTGAGCTCACAGCGGCGGCGGCGTCAGTCTGATGATGGAGGCGATCCATCATGTGGAGGTCAGGGGTCTTGCTGGGGGTCCTCGCTTCACGGTCACACAGCTCAGATCTAACACATTCCCCTCCGTGTCCTAGACCCCTCCACCGGCGTCGCCTCTCAGCCCTGATGCCTCTCTTTATGGGGGAGTGCGTCCCAGCTGCAGCGAGCGGCCTTTAGAGGTGAACACGTGGATTTATGGCTGCGTTTATGGTTCAAGACAAGTGCACCTGTTTGCCCATAATACAATTCAATGCTGCTGTGATGGTGGGAGAGCTGTCTACTATAGTCGCTCAGGACTATGGTTGGGCTTTGCTTGTTTTGGTAACAGGAGCACATGAATGATTGATACATTTTCATTTTAGTCTTGTTGCAATAAGACCACCCTTTTTTCTGGCATGAAATGATAAAAAATGGCATAGCAGGGAAATTGACACTTGTTGGTCTGGTTCACTTACTGCTTCACAGATCTGTTTTCAAAGATGTCAAAAGACTTACGTGACCAGCAGCGGACACTTGTTTGGTGTTTTTTTGGTGTGCCCAAAAGCAAATCCGAAATGGTTCTGTTAAAGTGAGACAAAAGAGCCATGTAATTCGGATTCATAGTAAAAACAACAGTATTTGGGTGTCCTTTTTGAAGCAGACAGATTAACCATTTATGTGATTATCTATTTTTTTTTTTTACAGTGAAGTACAAACAAGTGTAAAAGAAAATATACTATATTCTGAGTCAATAATCACACAAGATTTTGTAATTTATTGTTGATGATTTATGAATAGAAGCCACGTCTGTAAAGGCATGGGTCTGTGGTGTGAGAATGGCACACTTTGAGATGAGATGATTGGATATGCATTGGCGGTTCAGCCCTGCTTTCCAATCTAGAGAAAGATAGATTGTGGGAGCAAGATCTAGTTTAGATGTAAATACTCTTTCCTTCAAAAAACCGTTACCAATGGATTTAAGTTGCTCACTCATTTACAAGGAGATGAAAATAAAAGATATATTGCTGACACTATACTTGTCACTCACCATTTACTCTTGAAAATCTCAGGGTTGTGCTTGTCTAGATGTGCTCGACAAAGAAGCATCAATGCAGCGCGACGTTCCACTTTGAAATCCAATTCATGCACTGTATAGATTTGAATATAAAGTGGTATTTTTGAATAGTGATAGTGTTTTTCTCATTTCCCTTACATGTATCTGAGTAAATAAACACCTCGAGTCCTACCTAAAGCGAACTCACTTGAGGCAGTAGCTATTGAAGAGCTGTCTGGCAAAAACATGGTGGCAAGCCAATTTCTATTTGACCTTTTGTTTTTCACTGCCTGGAGTAAAGAATTACAGCCACTAAAAAGATAAAAAAGTTATTTTATGGGGGATTTATGGGGCACAGTGTTTTATTTAGTAACATACAGCTTGGATTTTTACACTGCATTCTACCTCCTAAATATTGCTTCGAGCTGAGCATAACACGCAGGTCATTTAGCTTTTGCTTTTCAGCGTCAGGCAAGACACTGGTAAATCTTATCTATTTTGGAGTAAATTCAAATTGTTTATCAATAACACCTTTTGCTTTTGGACTCGTTTGATGTAAAAATTATATTCTTACCAAAAAGTTCATATTGTTTTTTATCTAATTGATTAAGCACACTGGAATAAAATGCTCAGTCATCTAGAATCAATCGGAGTGCTCTGTGGACAACATTAAAGTTAACAGTATATTTATCAATCCAGTTGCTGATGCGGGTCAAATTGTAGTCTATGTGTGAGGCCTGAAGAAACGTCGGCCACCAAACACACAGACTAAACAACTAAAAAGAACAAAGAATCAACATTGATTATAAACTTACCTACAACCACATGGTCTACAGAGAGACCATGATGAATGACTGGCCTAGGGCCCGCTATGATTTAAATCAGCGGCCCAGGAATACCCGCTATGACTGGAGGGCCAATGCTCACCCCCCATGGAGAGACACCCTTTCAACAACAATCCAATCCAATCCACTTTATTTATATAGCACATTTTATAAAACAAGATAAAATCAACACATTTAAATATGCGCAAAGTAAAAACAATACAAATTTAATGAAAACAATAAAATACCAGTAAACTATAAACATGTGATAAAAACAATAAAATACTAGTTATCCGATTTAAAAAGAATAAATAAATAAATAAAAACAATAAAACAAATAAAACAAAATAAAGATAAAAATAGGACCACACAACTCACGCGGTGTTAAAGGCCAGAGAGTAAAAATGTGTCTTAAGACGAGACTTAAAACATTCCAACGAGGGAGCAGTTTTGACGTGGGGGGGCAGAGCGTTCCAGAGCTTTGGTCCAGCCACAGAGAAGGCCCTGTCCCCCCGAGTTTTAAGCCTCGTCTTAGGCACCAGGAGCTGGAGCTGGCCCTCGGACCTCAGCACGCGGTGCGGGTGATAAATTTGGATGAGGTCCGAGATGTAAGGAGGGGCCAGTCCCTTCAAAGCTTTAAAAACAAACAATAAAATCTTAAAATCAATTCTAAAATAAACAGGAAGCCAGTGCAAAGAAGCTAAAACCGGTGAAATGTGCTCACGTTTTTTGGTTCCTATTAAAAGCCGTGCCGCGGAGTTCTGGACTAACTGTAAGCGGGAAAGTGCCTTCTGTGAAATCCCAGTGTAAAGTGCATTACAGTAGTCCAGACGTGAAGAAATAAAAGCGTGCACGACTTGTTCAAAAAGTTTAAAGGATAAAAAAGGCTTTACCGTAGATAAAAGACCAAGGTGATAAAAGCTTGATTTCACAACTGTGCTGATCTCTGTCAAAGTTAAACTCACTGTCCATGGTGACGCCAAGGTTGGTGGCAAAGGGATGGACATTATCCCTGAGGGTGCCCAGGTCCAGTAGGGGATCCGTGGGCCCAAACAAAACAATATCAGTTTTCCCCTCATTCAGGCAGAGACAATTTTGGGCCAACCAAGCCTTGACGTCACCAAGGCAGTCCAGCAGGGGTGTCAGGGGGCCGTTTTGTTTCTTGGAGATGGGCATATAGATTTGGCAGTCGTCTGTATAAAAGTGGTAAGCAATGCCATGCTTTCTAAAAATACTAAAAATAGCACCAAGTGGGAGGAGGTATATAGAGAAGATGAGTGGGCCAAGAATAGAACCCTGGGGAACTCCACAGTGTAAAGGAACGGCAGAAGAGGAGGAGTCCCCCAGCCTGACAGTGCAACAACAGTCTGCACATACATCATAATCAGTTGGCTCCACCCTGGATAGATATTATTAGCAGATATTCTAAAATGTCTAAACAAAACTGTGCCCCAAGTGACTTGCCTCCATCTCTGGAGGCCTACGCTCTCTGTAATAAACGTCAAGCATTGGTCAGAAAGAATATTTCTGATGCAGTATTTTAGTGGATGTGGCTCTCTTCAATCCATCGGGAGTCGCTCCCTGAAATAATTTCCCCTATCCAATTAATTACAGTGTCAACAGATGCAGATACGGTAGTCTCACAGGCACTTCAAAGGATTGATATTTGTGTTTTGGAAAAGCCTTTCCCCTTTTATGGATTTAGGCATTCTCAAACTCTCTTCTCTTACCGTGATTTGAACATTTTAGAGGGATATTGAACGGCCCACTTGTATTATTAATGTAAACTAAAACATATTTTCTTCAACAAGAGTATGTCAGATAAAATTGGCAAGCTCTTGGGGCGACAGTGGCTCAGTTGGTAGAGCATTGGCCTTTGAGCCAGAGGGTCGTGGGTGTCCTTGGCAAGACACTTAACCTCTGGGAACACCAGCCACAGTGGGGTGGCACTTTACACCCATTGCCTAGAATGATTCTGGTGTGTGTGTGAATGGTTGGTGGTGGTCGGAGGGGCCGATGGCACATAGTGGTTGCCTCGCTTCTGTCAGTGTGCCCCAGGGCAGCTGTGGCTACAGTAGTAGTTTATCACCACCGTGTATGGAGTGAAAGAATAATGACACATGTGAAGCGTCTTTGAGTGTCCAAAAAAGCGCTATATAAAACCAATGCATTATTATTATTAATGAAGTTCCCATGTGTCAAATTTTTTTCTAATAAACTTTTCAATAAAGTGGGGTTTCCCAGGTGTGAATAGTCCACAGCAAAAGGCCTATTTTAAAGATGCATCTCTATACCAACTCACTTCAGCAGTGTATAGAAAGTATGTTGGCTTGCATGTAGAGGCTTTTGAGTAAATTAACTTCCTGGTCTCTCATGCCTTTCCAGTGCGGTGCAGAAACTATAATGTAATTTATTTTCTCTGTTAGCGTGCAGATGGGCTGGATTACCCTGCGTAGAGATCACTTGTTCATATCTGAAGTCTCAAACACTGTTGACTAATCTCTCAGCCATCTGCCTCGCTTTGAAACAGTAAGAGTAGGGTACAGTACACACCGCTTAACTGACATCATCTTGAACTTTTTGGGTTCAGCATAAGCTCTTGTTTGTGGTGTTCCCAGGGGCCGCGGGTTTTGGAGAGGCAAAAAGATGTCTGCGATGTGGTGCTTTGGGGAATGAGAGAATGATTGACACACACAGATCCTAAAGTGGCACAGGCAGCGCAGCAGATGTTGTCCTGCTCTGTGAGGACGCACTCATGTGGCACATTGCATTAAGGACATGCCTGGATTTGTGTTGTCAAATGTTTCGTAAACTGGAAGAGTTAGCAGTCCCCAAAGGCGAGACAGAAAAGCTTCACAAGGTTTACACATTATAATACACGGTGAAGCGAGGTTTCTATGTGGCATTGGTGTTATTTTTGAAAGCGTCAGTCTAGACCAAGACCATTCTTTAGCTCTGAAGCTCTCACAGCAGGAAGTGTCACTTAGGATTAACGTGCATGAGAGCGCAACAGCAACTGTACATGCTGTCTAGTTATTCACACATATACGTAGTGCTAAACGTTAAGTACAAGAAGTGACTAATCCAAAATATAAATGTCAATCACACATGTACATCACTGTGCACTGAAGCAAATGTCACCAAGCCTGCAAGAATACTGTGCACTGTGAATCTAAAATAGTTCTTCTTCCTAACCATTTTCTTACAATGTGTTAATTAGAAAGGGCATTGAAAACCTTTTGTAATACATTTTCCCTGTTTGAAGAGAAGAAGAAGAAGAATTCGTTCCACAGTGGGGAAATTTCAGTTTGATGAATAGGCATGCAGCAAACAATACCTCCTCAACATTACTGCTCCTTATAGGCACATTGGGTTTAGTGTCTTGCCCAAGGACACAACCACAGCAGACATCGGTGGAATTGGTGGAGAAGGGCTCACGGTGGGCTTGAACCCATGACGTTCAGGCTCAAAGGCCAATGCTCTACCAACTGAACCACTGTCACCCATATACACTTTATTTCACTCAAAATAATTATTCGATTTGAGAATGGTCTGGGCAAGTATTATTAAACTATTATGTGGACTAAACACAATCAATGCGCTTCAGTGCTTATCTCAAATCAAAACACAAACCTGAAATGTAAAGCCTAGCGTACATCGGACTGGCAACTGATTAAATCCGTCGCCTCTGAGTTGCTGCCCCGCACACATCGACAATCTGGCGAAAACGGGCAACTCTGAGTCGCAGGCCAGTCTCTTGAATAACAGCGCGTACATCGACAGCAACTGGCCTCAACTACCAGTGTGTTTTCTGACAACAAACTGTTGCGGGCTCGCAATACACGCAATACACACACGTTGTTGGAGCGGCGCATGGAGCGCGCACATCGGGGCAACTGAGGACAACTAGTTAGCCGAAAAGTAGAACACGGGCAACTGAACTGGAACTGGAGACCGACTGATCATCTCCAGTTGTAAGAGCGCGCACATCGACCGATTTCGGCAACTGATCATCTCCCACCATCTCCTCTCAGTTGCCAAAAGCCGCCTTGCAACTAGTTGTCCCCAGTTTCTCTGTCGATGTACGCTAGGCTTAATTGATACAATTTACGACGAATTTCACAGACATCTTTACTAACATGGACATAATTATCGCACCGGACCATAGCAAATGGTGGACTGAGAGCTAAAATCACCCATAGTGAGTTGCCTTATTGAGAAAGAAGCCGATTAGGGTGACCTCAAACAGGCTATGTTGTCGTTAGGCCTCTTTGAGTGGGACTCTCAACCCAAAGTTAGCCAATGTTCTGCTTGTGCTACTTGCTAATCGAAGCCGAATTCAGAGACAAAAGACACTTGATTGGTCAATTGTTGGGGGATTGGATTTAAAAACAAGAATCAGAACTGCCAACCATGGATCTTTAAGCCCAAAAGGATCACTGTAGGCATGTCCAAACTAAACTACACGGGCCAAAAGTGAGCCTCAGTCATTTTATGAGGCCCTCTGCTTTGCTAACAGTCATTTTTGAGACCATAAATTAAGTTCATAATCATCCAGTCAATTTCAGCTTTACCAATATAGGAGTGTTTTACCTTATTGTAGAGCTCAGGCCCTCTGGAATCAAACTGTTCTGATTCTTTGTGTATGTGTAGACATTTGTATTTGATTGTGTCACAAAATTCCATATATGGCGCTAATGTAGCTGGGGAATTAGTCAAGACTAGTAAACTTCAGTTATGTCAAATGTGAATTGATACAGATTCATTTAAAGTTCAGAAAAGCAGGTTATTGGCCAGTCTGGTCAACTAAAGTGGCCCTCTTTCTAAAAAGTTTGGACACCCTTGGATTGGTGTGAACAAATAGTTTACTTTTCAAAGCAAGTGAATAAGAACCAAATCAAGTTGGAGAAAAACTATGTTCCTGAGCACTTCTCTCTTAGGCTTCATAAGGTAAGCAGGTTAGCACTGTCTATTCATATAATCTGTGCACTGGTCCAGAATATGTTCATAAATGTCATAATATGTCCGGCATGGTTACAATTATGCAGACTAGAACTAAGCCTGCCTAACCACGTCACGTCACGGTTCATCTGTAATCAAGCGCTTAATCCATGTAATTTCAACATAACATTTGTGGATTGATTTTTAGTCTATCATGAGTAAACTTTGATCTCCCATAGTCGTAGGGAGTTCTTAGATGACCATGCTGAAGGAGTGGACTGCCGCAGTGCATGCCTTGGCTGTACCAGCACGGCATCAAAGGGCTCAGTGAACCGTGAAGAGGCGCGGACAGTGATGTTGGCTCTGAAAACCTTTCCCCTCGAATCCCCAGAGCAAGGACTGTGTGCCCGGCGCCTCTCTGAACAAGAGGGTCAGCTGTAGAAATGAGTCCTACATTTACTCTGACCTCAGACAGAAACCCACAATACATACAGTATATTGCAGTTTTTCCATTTCAGTTTAGATATCGGCTTATTTCAAGCTAAAACTCAACTGATTATTGATTTTGTTCCTCTCTGACATTATTATGGTAGATACTGGTGTTATCTGTATGGAACAGTTGGCTCTAATATTTGTTGTTAATGATCTGTTTGAATTAAACTCAGAGAGGAAATACGGGTTTGGTATTTCATATAACATCTTTGCTGCTGCTAAATTTATTGTTGTTGTTAGTAGAGTAAAACCTGCTATTTCTTCCCACTCTTCAAATGCTGCTATCGTAAAGTGACTGGTCAGCAGAGCTTATTTTCTTTTAAGACTGAAAATCTCCCAAACAGAAAATATGTGACCTAAATGTCAAAGTTTACAACATTGCTACGATGCTATAATGCCAGACAAGGCAAGGTTTATTTTTATGGTACAATTCATCCACCGGGAAACTTACTGAAAAACAAGAAAGGAAACAAGTCCAGATTTCAGCTGTATCCCTTGTACTACCCTTGGGTCAAAATGATTTAGGTTTTTTTTTCAATCACTGTGGCAGGTCAATTAGACCCGAGGGTAGGGTAACACAGACAAATCTGAAATTCCCATTCCATGTTTAGTCCTGACTGGGAACCTGCAGGAGGCTGGTTCCTACAGCACAAACATGTCACAGATGTACTTTGGTCCGAGGCCATGGAGAGACACGAGCAGAGCTCTGGGCCACGGGAAGCCAGCGCACATCGTGATTGTACTTCCTGGTTCTAGCCAGGACTCAAGCTGCAGCATTTTGAAAACACTGCAGCTGGAGAGTTTGCAGAGTCGAGTGAGCAGGCTGCACAGGAGTCTCACCTACTGCTTGTATTACCACTACAGCTACTGTTTTTTTAATCTATATGAACCTTCATACTAATATTTAGTCATTTATAATTGGGTTGTACATTTGCATGCAAAAGCATGATTATTAAACTATTATTGAACTAATGTAACTTATTACGAAAGCTTAATGTTAAGGGCCTGCTGAAAAACTTATTTTTTTCATAAAAACAAATTAATTACATATGTTTTTTCTGTAAATGTTTAACACAATTCCATCTTCAGCATTGCCTCCAGTAGACAGTAAAACCTTTCTCCCAGTGTGACATAAACAGATGTTGTATAATAATCACCTCATCAGTTGAAGTCCATGCTCACGGTGATGTAAACCAGCAGAAGTTGCTGCGGTAACTGTTTCCAGATCAGTGTCTCTCGCTGTGCCCTTCTGGGAGCGCCTGTGTTTGCAGTTCCTCACCACCTACTGCCTACGCCGCCGCCAATCCCACTCTGGGGAGCACCGCCCGACTGCTTACACTCTACCAGGCTGTGTTTTACTTTAATTGCCTTGTTCCTGAATACACAAAAGCTTTTTTTATCCCAGTTTTCTTCTCTGCTATTTGTTTGTTGATTGCGCAAATCAACATTGTGTTGTCTTGCAAATGATCGAGGAGGAAGACGTTGTCACTATCTAAAAATCAGTATATCAGACGCGGTAGCAAAATGAAAAATGGCACAAAATACTAACAAAGGACTTATTATGACATGATCTTGATGCCCTCAGTGAAGAATCAAATCTGGGGCTGTGGACATTAGCATAAATAGTCCCTAAAGATATTCCCTACAACCAATAACCTACATTATATTACATTTGACAAAACGTAAAGGACAGAAAGATCCAGAAAGAGTCTTTTATGCAGTGTCCCAAGCCCCCAATTTACACCAAGCCACATGTGTAATGTAATGTGATGCAATATAGATTTAACAGGAGACATGCGTACATTTGATAGAGTTGAAAGCGCTCTCTATTTCTATTCTCCTTTTTTCCTGCCTTCCCCACAGTGATGAGACAAGGTTGACACAAGAAAATAGAACTCTATCATATACATAACCTAATTACGCCTGTTCTATGCATCAAATTCACTGTTGTTGTAACTTTTCAGGCCTGTTCCTAGGAAAAGCTATTTTTTGACATAACATGCACGTCTCAATTTATCTGCTGAAGGATGAGATGAGGTGTAGGTGAATGACTATAACATAAAAAGACAGATTTATTCCTTAACCAGATTTCCTTCAGTGTGGCTGTCAATCTCGACTTATCACTCATACACATGCAGGCACGTCGGTAGGTGTAATGTCTTGTATATTGAGTCCATCAAAGTGATTATCATGTAACTACTTCCCCTCCTCTTGGTTAATACTTAATGCAAAATACCAATTTCTGCTCACAGCTTCCATCCCGACTGATTGTTACGACTCAACCATCTGTCGCCTCCCATGACCTTTCCTTTTAATTAGCCAAATGAAAAGAGAATGGGCAGAACTGGATGGGTGTCCATGCCTGTCCAAGACCAATATTGGAGAGACAATAGTAATTTCCAGAGACGGATGACACTGCTGTGGCCCATGCGTGTCAGCTGCTCTCCACCTGGACACTTTGAACACTTGCCCAGAGTTCGGTGCTTTGCCACAACCTTTTTCTGAACTGCAATTCGACCTGCACAGACTCAAGCGAGGGCCTCATTTATAGAGCCTTTTCTCCTCTGTTAAATTCCCGGAGCTACTGTACCAGACCTGCTCATACGTCTCCCTCCTCTGCTTCAGTCCCTGCCTGATACCGTTTCCAAGGTAGTCGTGCATGTGGGAATTAACGACATGAAACTTCAGCAGTCAGAAGTCACGAGGAAACATTTTATGGATCTGTTCCACCTCCTTCAATCCTCCGGACTATCTGTTTTTATTTCTGGTCCAATCCCGACTGTAAACAGAGGTGACTGCCTCTACAGTCGTGTTGTGGCGCTGCATATGTGGCTTCAGGCTACATGCAGCTCTTTTAACTTTGTCTTTGTGAATAACTTTGCCCTTTTCTGGAAACGTTACGAAGCCTATCGTCCAGACGGATTACACCCAAACAGATACGGTAGCAGCCTGTTGATGGATTACATGCGTTACGTTGTTCAGCGTTCCCCGAGGGGGGCGTGACTGTTTACATCTGAGCCCCCTCGGACCCCACCGCACTCCCCCGCCTCCTGCTCACCAGCACCGGGTGAGTACAACGGTGCAAACACTGCTCCCTGTCCGTCTGGCAGTGCATTACCAGTCCAAACACTGAACTGTGCTGACTCCCTTCTGACTCTGGGAGCTAAAGAACAACAAGGGTTTTCACATTTTAGGCCAATTGAGACTGTGTGTGTTCCTCGCACCAGCTCAAAAATGTTTTTAAATTCTAAAAAACGAAATCAAAACAGGACAGCAGTTAGACGGTCCAACTCTGCAAATCTAATTTCTGTTCCCTGTAGAAATCAATCAACCACATTAATCGACTCTGACGTTATTTTTAAACTTGCTATGCTTAATGTCAGATCTCTATGTAACAAATCATTTTTAATTAATAATTTTATCACTTCTTATGATCTTGATTTTATGCTTATGGCTGAAACATGGCTGGACCAAAATACAGGAAATGCAGTTCTAATAGAAGCAACACCACCCAATTTTAAATTCGAATCCGAAATACGAGAAAACAAAAGGGGGGGAGGCATAGCTGCAGTTTTTAGAGAGCACTTTGTCTCCCATAGAATGCCCCTTGGAAATTTTTCATCGTTTGAGTATATTTCTTTTAAAATGGAACAAAAGCAATCTTCTACTCTTTTCATTGTCCTGTACAGGCCACCACAGTCATGTTGCGATTTTATTGACCATTTTACTGAACTACTTTCATTCGTGTGCACAGATTTTGATAGTTTAGTTATTACAGGTGATTTTAATGTACATGTTGATAATGTTGATGACAGAAATGCAAAGGAGCTGGCTTCTGTATTTGAGACCTTTGGTTTCATTCAGCACGTGAGTGGCCCCACCCACAGCAGGGGGCACACTCTTGACCTGCTAATTACAAAGGGGGTTAATGTATCAAATGTTAATGTAGTTGATGTTGCTTTGTCAGATCATTTCTGTGTATTTTTTGACATGTGTTTTGCTAGCAAACCACCAGCTGAATTTACAACTGTTAGAAGAAGACACATACATGAAAACACAAGTGAACTGTTCATGGGAATGCTAAATTTTGAGAAAACTCCATGCTCTACTGTTGATGAATTGTATAACTCTGTCACCACCAGTGTTCTGACTGTTCTGGACGCCATTGCTCCTGTGACGGTTAAAATAGTTACCAGTAAGAAAAAGGCCCCATGGACTAAGGCAGACTCGGTTAGGGCACAGAAGCAAGAGTGCCGGAGGGCCGAACGGAAGTGGCGAAAGTCCAATTTCCAGGGCGATTATGAAATCTTTAAAGATGAGTTGGGTGAATTTAACCGGGTTCTACGTAGAACAAGAGAAATGTATTTTTCTGACATTATTGGAGGTTGCAGTAACAATTTTCGTGTTATGTTTTCAACAGTTGGTAGATTAACGAACCCCCCTGTAAAGTTGCCCCTAGAATTTTCCTCTAAATCTAGGTGTAATGAGTTCGCACAGTTTTTCGATGACAAAGTACAAGGAATCAAAAACACTATCACCTCCACAGCACGTATAACAATGCAACAGCCAGAGAAGCTTTCTGAGCTAACTCACTTTGCACCTGTGGATACTGAAACTGTCAAAAAGATAATCATGAGTCTGAGCTCCTCCCACATGTAGCCTGGATATATTGCCCTCTAAATTTCTGAAGTCCGTCCTGAGCAGTTTGTTACCTTCACTGACACAAATAGTAAACATGTCTCTGTCGTCAGGAACATTTCCTATGGCCCTAAAAACAGCAGTCATAAGACCTCTCCTAAAAAAGAGCAGTCTGGATCCTGCGGGACTTCAAAATTATCGCCCCATATCGAATCTGCCGTTTATTGGAAAAATTCTTGAAAAAGTGGCCTCCCAACAACTTACTGAATTTTTAACAATGAATAATTCTTTTGATATGTTCCAGTCTGGGTTTAGACCCCACCACAGCACTGAGACCGCTCTAGTGAAGGTAACAAACGACATTCGACTTCACACTGATGCAGGTAAAGTCACAGTTTTGGTCATGTTAGATCTTAGTGCCGCGTTCGACACTGTCGACCATGAGATCCTCATGCAGAGACTGGAGGACTGGGCTGGTGTCACTGGCACAGCCCTAGACTGGTTTAGGTCTTACCTGGAGGATAGGAAGTACTCTGTGGAGATTGGAGACTGCGTCTCAGATGATGTGGCCCTGACCTGTGGTGTACCACAGGGGTCGATCCTGGGACCTCTCCTATTTAATCTCTACATGCTGCCGTTAGGTCAGTTAATACAAAGAAACAAAGTGTCCTACCACAATTACGCTGACGACACTCAGATCTATGTCTCACTGACTGCAGGAGAACATGGACCACTGGATTTGCTCCTTCACTGTATCCAACAGATCAGTGACTGGATGCAAAATAATTTCCTCCAGCTAAATACAGACAAAACCGAAATCATTGTCTTTGGTCCCCAGAAACAAAGAGAGGGCGTCATTTGTCAACTTCAGTCTCTCTCTCTACTTCCTTCAGACAAGGTCAGAAATTTGGGGGTAATACTGGACTCAGACCTAAATTTCAATAGCCACATAAAATCAATAACATCAACAGCTTTTTACCATCTGAAGAACATTGCCAAAGTTAGAAATATAGTGTCCAGGGCAGACTTGGAGATTCTTGTCCATGCATTTGTCTCCAGCAGGCTAGACTACTGCAATGGCCTGCTTACAGGTCTGTCCAAACAGACCTGTAAGCAGCTGCAGTACATCCAAAATGCAGCAGCTAGAGTCCTGACAGGAACCAGGAAGTATGACCATATTAGTCCGGTCCTCAGGTCTCTGCACTGGCTTCCTGTGGCTCAAAGAATAGATTTTAAAACGGCTCTGCTTGTGTACAAGTCTCTCCATGGCCTTGCACCAGAATACATTAGTGACATGTTGGTGTCATATGAACCAGCCCGGACTCTGAGGAGCACAGGGACTGGCCTCCTGCTGGTGCCCAGAGTGAGAACCAAACATGGGGAGGCTGCGTTTCAGATCCATGCAGCTAAGATCTGGAACAATCTCCCTGAAAATGTGAGGGAGGCGTCTACTCTGTCAATGTTCAAATCCAGGTTAAAGACTGTTCTGTTTGCCTGTGCATACAACTGAAGGATTTTATCTCCATTTTTAATGCACTGCTGTCATTTATTTATTTATTTAAATTTCTTGTGTAATTTTGAAAGTTTTAATGGTTTTATTCTTTTGTGTGATTTTAATGTTTTAATTGTGTTTTAATCTTTTGTGTGATTTTAATGTTTTAATTGTGATTCTGGTGTTTGTTTTATGTGATGATTTGTGATGTGGACTGTGAAGCGCTTTGTGTTGCCATGTGTATGAAAGGCGCTCTACAAATAAACTTTGATTGATTGATTGATTAAATATCTGAAAATTATGTTTGGGGGGGAAATGACTGTGTTTCGAGAGATCAAGTTCTAGATAATATAAGTTTTCTTTATTTAACTAAATCATAGAAACCCTGTGATATTTTCCCTAAACATTTTACATTGTGTATGTATTATGATTCTCAGTGTACATTATTGGGCCATTAGATAAAAACTTGTTGCGGGCTGTTCTGCAATTTGTATTTTGATATTTGTTTTGATATTTTGAGTCAACAATTTAATTAGTAAATTATAAATGCATCAATAGTGGTTAAATATGAGGCCAACATTTTAACTGAAATGTGTCATAAATAAATGTACATTACTGTATCTTATCAAACTGAAGGTCTGTATTTATAGTATAAATACTGTATCATGGGTATCGAGATTCGTATTGTATCGACAGACTCTGGGAGGTAACCAGGCCTTGTTTAGAGCATGTAAGGCACGATTGGTGTGATTCATTTCAACATAATATAGAATACTGATTAAGACACTTGCCAGAGCCACATTAATAAATGGAACAGCTTTTTATCTATTCATCTGACGAGCATGTTTTCAGACACAAGAGACCAAAATACAGCCAGCTCTGCTTGTCGAAGCACCTGTGTTTGTGTATGCACAAAGCCGTTATCCCTTATCTGTTATGCAACAACAATACATGAATCTCAACCTCATAGTTGACCCACTACTTTACCTATTTATAATTTAGTTAAGGCTTAAATTAAAGATGTTGAATGGTTGAGAAAGTGTGGACGTTCATTCTTTGTTAGTTCAGTTTAGTCTTTATTTGAATGACAATGTACAGAGACATTAAGCTCGAAGACAGATACAGTATGTTCTGCAGCAGATTAAAGCTAAACAGCTAGTTTCCATCTGCAGTCCCTGGTTACATAAATACATTTGTAAATGGAGCAGAAGATAGTGGGAAAATGAAACATCAATCTGGTGTTTCTGTTCTGTGGCCTCTCACAGACCAGAAGCAGCTCTCTTCAGGGATAAAACTTCCTGCTAATGACTTCTCTTCTCCTTTGTCTCTACAGCGCATTCTGACCAGCCTCCACTGGTTCCACTCATACAACTCAAAAGGACTTATTATGTGGCTCTGGAGGACGGCAAATCCTGTCCTCACATCCTCACACTCCTCAAGGGCTCTGTACATGGCCCAACTTTCTTTACCAGTGCACTTCCCCTTGGGCGTGTCTTCAGCTGGTAAGGGTATGGATCAGTCAGATATTCCTGCAGCTTGAATAAAAGCCAGATGTGGTACTGGAAGCCCTCAACATTATTTTCATTCTTGTGCCACAACATTCTCTTCTCTCTTTCTGAGAGAAGAGAATGAGACCCATCTGCAAAATACACGTCTGTATTATTTATAAGCTCTCTCTCCCTTTCGGCTGCACTCAAGGTTCATCTCTTCCAGGTTGTATTAAATCAAATCCAATGCAGTTTTGTAAAGCCCAAAATCACGGTCTCGAAAGACGTCACCAAATTGTTGATTTGCTTGATTGTTTGATTACTGTCCTTGTGTGACTCACTGGCAGAAGCCTCCAAAAGCTGAGAGACCATGACTACCTGACTTTCTTTCACATCCTGATTCAAACCATGCAAAACAGAACAAGTTTCCTAATAAGATGAAGACAGCTTACTGTGGCTTGATTTGTTCATATAAAATTCTTCTTGTTGTGACATGTAAATTTCTCCTCTGTGAGATAAATAAAGCAATCTTATCTTATCTTATCTTATCTTGTTGGGACACAAAACATGTATTATTTATGATGAAACTTCAACTTAAAGAAAAAAATAAACCTAAAAATATAAACACACCAAATTGGGACAAAAACAGCACAAATTATGACTAATAAAGGGGACTTTGTGCCTGCATCTAAACCTTTTCTTTGTTTCTCATAAATAGCAATAGGAAACATGAAAAGCCTTTATCGTTTTCTTGTTAATAAATGTTTCAGGTTGTAGAGATTTTCCCCCAACTAAGAAAGTCTGGAAGTGCCAGAAGCCATTGTTGCCTTTGAAATAGAGGAGACTAAGCAACACAGAAACAGTATATTTGGTAGCAAGAAAAACATCTCCTGCCAGTTGTCTTTATGGAAAACAAGCTGATGAAATTGCCACTGGCTAAACTGGAACTTGCTATAGCATATGGAGAAATGGTAAAAACAGACTTGTGTGATGATTTGATAATACTTTGCCTTCTGCAGAGGTCAGATTGTTGTGTAGGAAGTAATGTCCGTCCGAGCTTGTGGGCATCAGGTTCAAATGTCACATGCTGTCAGGCCTCAAGCATATAGTTAATGAAGCAGTGGACACATCTGCTGTGGTCCAGGGCAACGTCCGAAATGCCCACTATTCACACTGCATAGTGCACTGGGAGTCAGGCCATTGTATGGAATTTGCATTGTCTTATGGCGTTATAGAGTGTAAAGTAAATAATGATTATAAATAGTAAATAGTAATAGAAAAATATATCGATAAATGTATATATACAAAACAATTTTTTTGGTAAGATGGCAGCAGTTACTAAAGCATGTATAAAGCATTATATATGTTATTATAATAGTTAACAAATGGTTAAGGGCAGGGGTCGAAGAGCCACTTTTATACAAAAGAAGAGGCAGAGAACTACTCCTTTTTGCAGTTGTAATAAAAATGTATCTAATAATTACGACAAAACATAGATAACACATGCAAAATATACCATAATACTGTATAACCCTTTTTCAATCTGGAGAGACCAAGACAGACACGTTAATGTATTTAGAAAGATTTATTGTTTGGCGCACTGACCCCGGCAGTGACACTTGCAGAGGGGAGATCACTGCTGCTGAGATATCTCAGACCCCTGGGGTCAAGCACTGGTGGTGGCTAGAAGCATTGTATGAATGGGGCGTAGGCCAGAGCAGGAGCACGAGGAGGTGCTGGGGAGGCGGTGGGTGTCAAGAGCTTCAGGACGGGCTGGTTAGTAGGAAGTGGCTGCTTTTAAAGGTCCTATATCACGTTTTTCTTCATGTTTCACACTCAATCCTATGCACATCTGTGATAATAATGTGTGTGATACACCCCACAAAAATCAAAGCTTGTGAGATTAGAGCCATCTCTTGTGCAGAGGTGACGTCACCACAACTCAAACGAGCTGATCCAGAAGAGAGTCTGCTCCTCTCCCTGTGAGCCCGCCTCCCCCCGCCCGCACGGTGACGTAGCATCACGCTCTTGTCGTTTATCACTGGTACATAGTCATTTCATACATAAGAATAAACTTTTTCCAATGACAATTCGTCACATCGAGCCCTATGTCCTCGATGCACAATCAGACCCTGATTATTTAGTTTACAGAAGTATACGGCGAGTTAGCGTCACTTTACTCACAGATCGGGGGGTCTGTGTTACGTCTTTTACCGTGGGAATAACGTGTTTCCAGATCAGCTTTTGAGTAAGTCCAGTTCCATTGTCCCTGTAGTTCTGGAACAGTCTCAGTGAAGTGTCGCAGATGAACCGGTATTATAATAGATCCATGAGATGAGCAGATGAAAAAAGTCGAGCCGCTTTCTTCCTCTTCGGGCCAAATAGTGCGTCACATGTTTACACCCAAAACACATTTCATTCAAGTTGACGTGATCCTAACACTTATGGTCGCTGACAAAAGCAGAAAAACAGCAGGTCTATGTGGTGTCCGGAGACCAAGCCACAGACGCTGGACTCGGGAGCCGGAGCCTGTGCGCTCTGATTCGCTGTTTTGATCCGTCAATCACCTCCAGCCAGCTTTTAATTTATTTTTATTTTTATTATTTTTGAAAACAAACAGCATACTAATTGTGTATTGTTTACCCCATTTGACGAAAGTATTTAAAAACTATTTTAAATACAAAGCAAACGAGCTTATGCGCGTCATATGCGTCATCAGTGTGGTTTTCGTCACTGAAGTGGACCCGAGCGTTTCTGTGCCTCTCGAGGCTGAAGGAGACAGATCGCTCTCTTACTAAAGATTGACAGAATCAATGAATAAACTACTCTGGGCATGTGTATGAAGGCCAAATAGCACTGTAATCATGTTTAAAGCAGAGAAAAGTCAAAAACCGTGATATGGGCCCTTTAAACTGCCGGCTAAGTCCAGCTGACCCTGGAATCAAAGTAAATCAGCATTTACTTTTGAACCAGGTTACTAATCACAACATTTATCTATTGCAATTAAGTTATAATCAATTTTTTCATGGATTTTAGAGGTTTTTATTCTCAATTTAAAAATGTAGAAACTTGCATTCAGGACATTACAAAAAAGGCAACACTCTTTCTGTATTATTCTCACGATTAGGTACTCTGTACATATGATTTTTGTTCAACATTCCAATTTGCAATAAACAAATTCAAAACATGAAAAAAAAAAAAAAAAAAAACTGCCGGCTTTGCTGTCAGTGGTTGGCAGGGGGGCTGGCCGAGTTGTGCGATTGGCTGAGGCTCGAGGCTGGTACAGCTGTGTGAGGTTAGAACTGGGGCATGCAGGTCTTCCCAATCTGAATTTGCGCTTAAGCTTCATATTTGTACTTACAATAGATATGTAAATGACTCAAAATGTATTCATTCAAGATCATTTGTTAAATTCTAAATCCTTTAATACATACCTAAGAAATGTTCATTTAAAAAAGGGACAGACATAGAAATATAGCCCTGGCTAAAATGTTATAGCGTGTAACATGCTTCTGAAACCTCCCCATCAAATATACCCTAAACCCAATTAGAACAATTTTTAAAAGAAGGATTTTCCATTCAGGTGAGAACAAAGCAGTGTCTGAGCCGCCACATGACCCAAAAGAATATACTATATAGTCTACTGATGAGTAGATGTAGTGGATAAGGGGTTAGGGCAGCGTTTTTCAACCAGTGTGTTGCATGCTACTGTGCCTTGAGATGGTGTATTTTGTGCGTTTGGAAATGGTCCAATATCCTAATTGGTCCAATGAATGTGAAAATAAAATAATATTGAAATATTTGAAAGAGTGTCTTGATCTTGTTTGATTTTCCATATAATTGTGGCATTACGCAGCAGAAATTTAACCAACAACGCCAGGACATATGATACCCAAAAATGTTCCTAATTTGTTCTCTGATCTAAGGCACACAGGTAAGTTTAAATTGACTGGACAGTTGCAGAAGTTCAACAATAGAAGTTTCGTTTTTAATAGAGCAACTTTTGTTCAGATAAATATGTCTTGTACATCAGTCCTTGTTCAGGTTGTCTTGATTCCACAGGGCGCACGTCTGCGCACTGACCATCAGTCTCTCGGTCATTGTCCATGGTTTAAGCAGCATCATAGTCTTCAAAAGCAGTTATTGTTTAATCTGCAGTTTGTCCAAACAAGAAGGGGAGGCGGGCACGCCGACAGCACCCTACAACATTAAGACATTGACACTGAAATAAAACGTTTACCACATTGAGACATAAGACGTACACACAAGATTAAAACATAACATACCGGAAAGCACCGAGACCCTGAGCCTCTGACCATGCTCAGCTATGCAGTAGCCGGGCCAACGTGCACAATGCTAAAGACAATAGTTATGTTAGTGACGCAGCCGACCAGCGAAAGTTGAGCACCACCCAGTTGCTGGCCTTAAGCCTCAGCCGCCGGCTTGACACCACGACACGACCCAGAGCAACTTCCCAACTTGAGCCTGCCTCGCTCCGAGCCTGTGCAGCGGATGTGACGTTGGAGAGAGGAGAGGCTGCGCCCCCTACTTTCAATAGGGAGCTTACGCTAGCTCACTACATAATACACGTAGGTGAGAAATACTTACATTGTTAATGAAGGCTGCAGAGTTTAATTTTTAGATCCGTTTTAGCTGGTGATGCACCATGTGATTGTTTTTAATGAAAAAGGTGGGCCAAGGTTAAAAAAGGTTAAGAAGGCTGGGTTACATTAGCACATAGCCAAAGTTCCCAATGATTCTAGATGAAATGAGTGTTTCCTATATATATATATATATATATATATATATATATATATATATATATATATATGTATATACCAAGTGTGGGCAGGTGCACTGCCAATATCTTGTTTCAGGGTTATTGGAGGTTAACCTTGGCTTTGAGGCAATGAAGACTTTAAACCGGTGAAAGATGACAAATGACTCGGAAAGTGCGGATTTGACCAATTGGCCGATTTGTCAATGTTTCCGTGCAAACGGAGGAGGAGAGAAAGCAGATCTCATCAAGTAATGTACAGAGCAATACAATGAACGGCGAAGGGTAGCCCAGGGGTAATCAATAATTTGAGCCACCAATCTGTTCCAGGTGCTTTATGATGTGACTGGCCTAATTATCACAGGATCAATAAAATAGTTTGTTGTGCAGAAGAATGGCTGAGGGTGGGGTAATTGGTTTCTGCTGCTGCATTGAGTTTATGCATGTATTTTTACAAACGAGGCACACCATGCTGGGGGGAATAACAGGGGGGTAATTTTCATTGTGTAAGCTTGTCCCACACTGGTCTTTTCCTTTGGGTTCAGCACCAATATTCAGAGATGTCCAAAGGTTTATTTGCATTTGCACGCATCATTAAGTGTTCACAAAGGGAGGTTCAGTCTATTTGAGAGGAAAGAAGAAGAATGTGGTGAGCTAAAAAGGAATGACAACAGAGAATAACTAGAGCAGAGTTTGGTCAGAAAACCTGTGAGGAAAGAACCTTTACTGCATTTTAGTTGAATTCAAGCCAGTGAAAGTATTCAAAAAGAATAGCTGTTAAATGACAGAATGTGACAGAGCATAAAAGTCCAAGATTTAGAAATGAATTTCTAAAACTTTGAGTGCTCTCAAAATCAAAACTGAAACATTAGTGGAGGCATTTCATGTGAGGCATGTCAAAGGAATGAGAGAAAATTCTCACTATTCACTGTTTATGCATTCTGTTCTTTTATTCATTCTGACTTTGTTTGACTGCTTTATGTGTAGGCTATGGCATAGAAATACTGTATGTGAATAATATAGAAAGGAAAATCAGTTAATGAAAATTTGTCTTGGACTCATAAAACATGCAAACAAAAACAACGTAAAAATACATTCTGCAAAATCAATCAAGTTATTTATAGAGCGCCTTTCCTACACAAGGCACGCAAAGCGCCTCAACAACCCATATACACATGTCGTAAGAGCACAAGATATATAAAATACACAAGTAGTTCCTAAAAATTAAATCACAAATACATTTAAATAAAAATGAAATAATAAAATAATAAATAATAAATGAAATAATAACAATCTTAACGACCAGAAGGTGTCCGTGCCTTGTGTATGAATTCTGCCATACAAATAAACCTGCCTTGCCGTAAAGTGTGTCATGCTTTATCTTTAGAGTTCAATCATTTGATAGATGAAGCACAATTTCTCATTTCGGAGATTTCTTTGGCACTCAAGTGAGCCACCAGTGGCACAAGTGTAGTGTGGTTTGGTCTGATGGAGGAGTTAAAAAGACTAACTACAGGTGCTCGCTCCGTCTTTTCATGGTCGCACACGTGTTGTTGGATTTTTTATGTGGCTCAGATTTTCAAGTGTGAATGTGCAATGTAATATTCAACAGTACATAGTGCACTGGTGGTTGGAAATCACCAGTAAATTGCTTTTTATATTTTCCTGAAACTTATAACAATGTTTATTTTTGCATCAGATACAAAAAATACATTAAATAAGTAGCTTGTGTGACTGCATGTAAGGTAGATGCTGCACATTTCTAAATGTGATGTCACTGTTATGGGGTGCTGGTCACTTATAGTGTTGGTGGACCATTTTGACGGGAACCTTTGAAGCCAAAAACAAGATCCAAAGAGAAAATCCTCCAGCTATGGATGCCCTGACCGAGGTGAGCATCAACACCTCTGGTGCACTGCACATAGGGATGTTTCATTCAGGGCATTTCCCAACCGTAACCATACATTTATCAACTTCCACAAGCACCCAGATAAATGCTATAGGCCAATTAAAACAAAGTTGTAGCAGGTGCAGCAAGATCTAACCAAACTATAAGTGCTCACACTTCTAAAAGCATTTATAAAAACTGTCAACTCGTTGGTCTAGACATTGAATCAATACTTGCCTGACTTGAAATATTATGGCAGCTCCCTGTTGTCTATTAATTGATATGCTATGAAGCACTGTTTGACATTTAATTATTTTGCCCTGATTCCCTTTTGTCTTCTTCTGTATCAAAGTGTGTTTGACTGGTCCCTTTGTCCTTAACTCCAAAAGCGGTGAATATAGTTGGAATCACTGTGATGCAGTCCAGTGTTTGAGTTGGGTTTTTTCTCAATCAAATTCTCTTTTATCCAAAACAAAACAGCACTTCTG
The DNA here is from genome assembly GCA_964034765.1 of Knipowitschia caucasica. Taxonomy (NCBI): domain Eukaryota; kingdom Metazoa; phylum Chordata; class Actinopteri; order Gobiiformes; family Gobiidae; genus Knipowitschia; species Knipowitschia caucasica. Next base: position 31,983,998 of record OZ035830.1, read on the forward strand.
TGAAGCAAGTGGCATATGTGTCAGTTTTTGACAATATTATATTTGGCTCTCACCAGTTTTCTCGTAGGATGTTAGTGTTACAGTTTAATACATCACAGTGATATATCTAAGTCTTCCCAGCTGAAAACGAGCAGCTTCCTCTTTATACTCAACTCTGCAGGTCACATGAAAGTGCAGCACGAGTGGAGAAGGTGAACAAACAGGAGAGTAACAGTATGCATCAAAACACTTTTCTCTGAGCTGATCCTATTTACACCCTTATTATACACGCCTCTATTAAACTATTACCTCATTACACCCTTATTAAACATATACACCTCTAATAGATAGATAGATACTTTATTGATCCCCTGTAGAAGAAATATAGGTGTCCAGTAGCAGCAAAAATAAAAGTAAAATTGATCATTCTCAAAAGCTAACAATAGTAATAATCAGCAACAGCCGTTCAGGTCACAGCAGCAGAGGTGGAGTAGCCTCTGGGTGGAGCAGGACGGGTCACAGCAGCAGAGGTGGAGTAGCCGCTTGGTTCGGACCATTTTCTCTGCTCTAGTCCAAAGTAAAATGCTGAATTGTTGTTCAGCATTTTTCAAAAAGTTAGCATTCCTCCAGGGGATTTTCACCTGATCCGCTTTGTTTGGACCATGAATCCTCTCCGCTCCGGTCTGGACCAGTGCAATCCCATGAACACTGTACTGCACCAACATCTCAGGTAGAAAAAAAATACATTATTATACAAATTATTAAACCCATTACACCCTTATTACACCTCCATTACACAATGCATAAAAAAACAAGCTGTCATTTAACCACTCGTTTTGTATGGCACACTGTAGAACAACAATATTTTTGCACTCGCTGAATTGTCACATCTACATCTCAGTTTTCCCTCATAAATAAATCTTGCATTTCACAATCTCGTGCAACAGGCCACTGATAGAAGACACTATGTTTAAATATCAACACTTGGAGATGCTCTGGTGCCTTTATAACACATAATACACGAGTCCTTGTGTTCCCATATTCTTTTTCCTTCTTTTCCTCCAGTGGCGCATATTGTTTGTCATGTTGGTGTCGGGTTTTCTTGAGGATTTTTTGAGTCACCATCCACCAAGTCTTTTTGCTTCCTCCAGACCTGTGAACATTTACACCTCACACTCAGACTTGGTGCATTCTTGCTCTCGAAGCCCAATGCACAAACTTTCTCAATTGTGGTTTCCAGTGGAAGCAGAAAGTGCTGAGTAAGTTGTTTGGAGACAGTTGCTTTCTGACGCGGGGTCATGTTAGCGGAGTCGGTTCGGGTCGGCACAAGAGCTGCCTCATTAGTCGGTTAGTAAGCTGTGACAAGATGCACATTTCATGCCAGATTGTCTTTGTAGACTTGTCTTTGGACTGTAATGTCTACTGCATGTGGATCTGCTGCTAATTATTTTCTCCTTTGAAATGTTTTATGTGGTGAATGTTTCCTCATTTTTTGGGGATTTTGTTTAATTTAGAACTAATATAAAAAAATATAAAGGTCAGTCATTTTCAAAGCAGCTATTTTTTAGAACAAAATCTGAGTTTAGTTATACTGTTACTTATTGTCTAAAAATAGACTTGGACGTGTCTTTTATTTGATAAAGAGAAATGAGAGGCAAGATTCCAAAAGTTAAAAGTATTTAATTATCTTCACAATTAAATACAAAACTCAAAAAGCTCATAACTAACCCTAATCTAATCCTATGAGCAGTTAAAGAAACTGTCCCTAAACTATGAGAGAAAGATCAACCAGGCGCTCTGCGATGACCTCTGTCTATCTGACCCTGCTCAGACTGACTCACATTACTCACATATCGTGCAGAAGCGGGCGTGGCTTCGTCAGGCGACGTCAGTCCAGACCAGGTCTCGGTCTCGGGTCCTGGTCTGAGGTCCTTTTCGCCACATCATCACTTTCCTGAAAAACACTTTGGAGAAACAGGAAGAAAATGTTCCCTATTTTGTCTACTGTCATCAGTTTAATCTCTTGACATTTTCGTTTCTGTCTTGTGACAGTCTGTGTCCAGCACAAACTCATTTGACCTCAAAGACTTTTGATATAAAACTATACAATTTCATGATTACATTTCACAAGTTAATAAATGATGACACATCATCCTCCATCCTTTTTTTTCTTTCTTTCTTTCCTTTTGTTTTGTTTTATTTTCCTTGGCATTCATTTCTTTATTAGAGGGACAAATCATGATAAGTTAATCTATGTGAACGCATTGTCAAACATGTGACCAGACACTGTTTTGGACGCCCAAAGACGCTTCACATGGCATTATTAATTCATTATGTAGCCACAGGTACTTTAAACCTTCAATGCTCACTCCTTGATTTTGATTTTTCTAAGATGTAGAGCACTAATAATAAAAATAATTTGTTTTCCATGTTTTTACTCTTTCTTATTTTTTATTGTAGGCCTCTGCCAAATGGTTGAGATGAAGTTTGAGGGGTAAAAGTGCTAGAGATGCCCCAATGAGGTAGATTCCAGTTCCAAGTATGTTTCAAGTAGATAGTGACTCAAAAAGGATCCACCAAATGGTTGAGGAAACCATTAAAAGGTTAAAGCAGCTCTCCTTGTGTCTAAGTCTCTCTGTGGCCTCGCACCAAAGCACATCTGTGACATTAGTTCCATGTGAACCAACTCTCCAGGCTTCTGCTCTGACATTACTCAAATCTAGGTTAATAACAGTTCCGTTTAAATGTACATACAACTGTAGAATTATTTCTTCACTATTTTAATGTACACATGCTAGGACATGCCTAAATGACAAATGACCTCCCCACTCTGTGTTTAAAACCGACCTAATCACATGTTCACTTAATAAGCATTGTCCTTGTGCGCGTCACCTTCCCCTGGTCCCCCAATCACACCGATAATAATCTTACCATCATTTGTCGTGTCTATCTGCAGTTTGCTTTGCCTCATAAGCGTTTGCAGCAGCCCTTGTAATTCATTGTAAATATGATTGATGATGGGGAAAACACTCCGAGACAGTATTGCAATCAGTTTCATTTGATTTATTGTCTTAGCTGTGTTTTGGTATGTGTGTCGTGGCTGTTGGTACAAGGCAAAGTTTGTGTGTGAGGGCTTATACCGTCTTATCCTCTCTGTACACACCAGAATCATATTTCATTAGAGTAATTCACATTGAAGGTCATCTCTGTAAAATGACTAAAGAGGGAAACTGTTTTATTTTTGGCCTGAACTTAATTAAAAGTTGGATGCATCACTTTTGGGACGAAGCTTTTTCCCCCTTTTCATTATATCATCCAATAATCAATAGAAGTAAATCACATTGTATTATTACATTAGATGGCAGCAGGCTGGAGGCGGATGTCAGAGGAGAGGCCAAAATGATGCTGGAATCAAATGTGTTTTGAAATAATTCATTAAAAAACCATAATAAATAAACCGTTATTAGTTTGACCTGCCGAATCTGTATTGATTTTGTTTAACCTATTTCTAATTAAAAAACAATGGAGTTGCTGCTTTGCTAAAAAAAATTTTTCAATACAATGTAAAAGTAACGTAATGCATACCATTTTTTTTTTTCATTAGAAGCTTGTGAATCAACTGAAGACTACAGAAATGAAGCTGAAGCGCAAATTCAGACTGAAAGACCGGCCACAGCTCTCACCCGTCCAGGGCCAGCCAATCACACAGCCCGGCCAGCCTCTTGCCAACCCACTGACAGCAAAGCGGGCAGTTTAAAAGCAGCCACTTCTGATAAATAGCGCTTCCTGAGGCTCTTAACACCCACTGCACCTCCCCAGCACCTCCTCAAGCTCCTGGTCCCTGCTCCGGTTGCTGCTTGGGTTCCTGCTCTGGCTCCTGCTCTGGCTCCTGCTCTAGCTCCTGCTCTGGCTCCTGCTTTGACTCCTGCTCTGGCTCCTGCTCTGGCTCCTGCTGGCTCCTGCTCTGGCTCCTGCTCTGGCTCCTGCTCTGGCTCCTGCTCTGGCTCCTGCTCTGGCTCCTGCTTTGACTCCTGCTCTGGCTCCTGCTCTGGCTCCTGCTTTGACTCCTGCTCTGGCTCCTGTCCTGGCTCCTGCTCTGGCTCCTGCTTTGACTCCTGCTCTGGCTCCTGCTCTGGCTCCTGCTCTAGCTCCTGCTCTGGCTCCTGCTTTGACTCCTGCTCTGGCTCCTACCCTGGCTCCTGCTCCGCCTACGCCCTATTCACACCATGCTTCTAGCCACCACCAGTGCTTGACCCCGGGGATCTGAGATCATCTACAGCAGCAAATGATCTCCCCTCTGCAAGTGTCACTGCCGGCGTCAATGCGCCAAACAAATAAATATATTTCATGCATTAATGTTTCTGTCTTGGTCTCTTCAGATTTGACTGTGGATTGTAGTTTCCACATTACTGGGGAGCTTCCATCGCACCTAAAACTCTTTCAACACTTTAAAATGGCATTGCGGAAAAAATATTGAAAATATATCTCTGGAACCAGAAGTAAAACGTGTTTGTCTGCTGGAACACTTTAAGATTATGTATCTGCGTGTCTATGTATGTGTATCTGTATATGTGTTGCTATGGAAACTTTGAATGTTTTTGGAAATTCCTTTATCATTTATTTATTTTATACCCTGCTTTTTGCTACAGGTTTTCGCATTTGCTGAAAGATCTGTGTTTTCTCCTTCTAATCTTCCACTTTCCATTGGTCAAGGCCAAAGTTTGACGACAACAGGACTCTTCGTCACAAAAATGTCACAGACTCTCAATATCAGCTCTGACACATCAAGGATCACACTCACTGATCATATGCGTTATAATTCTTACAGTATCAGTGATTCCTTTACGAGAGCCGGGATAAGGACACATCAGCTCCATCTCCTTTGGGAGATCTAGCAAGGGCTGTTAGATCAAACTTCCATTATTATTATCATTGGTCAGTGGTCTTCTTTTTTAGTCCATATTTTTTTTCGCTCATGACATCTGATGAAGGTGCATATCTTAAACAGTACAAGTACAATTTTTACATGCATTTCTGACAGCATACATTCTGACACATTATAATAAACATCAGGCATACAAAGAGCTTGAACACAGGAGAAAATTATGACTTAAACGTGTATGAATCACTCCATTATCTACTAATAGTATCAGAAAGTAAACTAAACACTGTATGTCTCCAAGGACGACTGAAATCACATGTGCTATAAATGTTTTTATCCCAGCATCCACGTCATACTAAACTGACTTTGATTGAACAGATGGCAAACACAACTATTTCTCACAATATCTTGCTGTTTTCCTTCAGACTTTTATTTTGCCTCTTTGCAGTTATCCAATAATCAACACGCAGTTTGTAAATCATCTTCAGTCCATTCAGCCACAGACTGGAACAAATGCAGATCATAAATAGCCTTTGCCTGAGATACTGCCAAGGTTACCGTGGGAGCCACCGCCGGACTGCCATCTCCACACTCCCTGTTTATGGTGATCTATGGAGTGTGGCGTATTAAAGAGAGATGTTTCTTTACCCTGCGTGATCTAGTGTACATGCTCTAGAGCCTTACTAATTACTAATGCTGATTTAATGTGTGCGTGTGGCCATTCCCCCTCACTGGCCGTCCCTGCTCTGTTGTCCTTGTAAATTAGGTGTGCACCACTGATTAATGGGTAACAGCCACTATTCCAAAGAGAAGCCGCATCAGCAAAGAGTTTAATTAAATGCCTGTCTCGATTACTTATCAGAGTAATGTACCTTAACCCAATAACTTTATTAAACCATGTGTGAAAGAAGTCAAAACTTAAAAAAATTCGAATGGGTTAAACAGGTATACAATACAACACACTTTAAAATGAATCCTTTTCAAACTGTTTTCCTGAGTATTTTGTATCTGTTGTTTGATTGTATTTATTTTTTAATGTTTGGTTTCATTTAAATTTATGCACACATTTGGAGTAAATAAATACATACATTGAATTTAATTGATAAAAGAATTGTACGTATTTTTTGAGAGCATAAGCATGAATTGGGATTATCTGGATTTAGCTGTGCATTTACCCATGTGACTTTACATCTGAATTAGTAGTACATTTTACAATAGTCATCAAAAATGAAAATAATAATAGAAACAATTTTAATAAAAATGGAAGCTTATGAATATTTACAACACTTTTTGCTTTTTTTCTGCCCTGTGCATATGCATAGATTATGTCATTTCAACACACTGTTTTTTCAACTTATAACTTACTCACAATAGTGGAAGACAACACAGGTGTAGATGTGTTCATGATGAAGCGCCCAGACAGGGATAATTCTTTGCACATGTCATTATAAAATCATAAAAGGATGCACCGTGTGAGCCGGCAGGGCAAAGGTACAATTTGCCGGTTATTTTTGACGAGTTGGTTTATTTCCGGAACAGAAAAAAACCCTCTCTCAAATTAATTGCTTCTATCAACCGGTTCAATTCCTGAGCTCCAGTGCGAAAGACAAAGTACAGAGCCAAACATGGTGCCCTGTGCCATCAATCATGGCTCTGTATTAACTACCCCACCTCCCGTCACAAAGAAAACAATTAAAGTTAAACTTGTTGATTTGTTATGGTGGACCATAAATCACGCCACTATGTGAAACCCACCATCTCCCGGGGCCCTTTTCATGTTCCTCGATCAGTGAGCCGAGGTTAGCCAGAGCGCTGCCTTTGAAACACATAATTATTTCTATCCTGTTTGTTTTGTTGTCTGCATTAAACCTTCTTATGTAATCCGAGCACAGAGCAGCACACGTCAGCATATAGATATATAAGTAGTATTTACACGGCGAAACAGCAGAGGCCCTTACAGACATATGTGACAGAGATGAATGTGGCGTTTATATTATAGCCAGCATGAAAAAATCTTCTGTCTAGTTTCTTTCATTGTGATTACTGTAACAAGATGTGATGAGCAGCTGTGTTTAAAAGGATTTCTATGGGAAAAAAGACAAGGAGCGAATTAGCCGAAGACATTGGTATTAAATAAATATGCAATTAATAGCAAGGGGTTTGTGTGTGTTTTTTGCACAGACACACACCGACACTAGTGAAACACATCAGGGCGGGGCAGACAATCAACAGGGAACAGGACATGAAGTAAAACTGAAATGAAACCAGGGAGCTTATGTCAAAATAAAACCAAATACAGAAATAAAAATCCACACCATGACGGTTTTTGGCCTGACCCCTTGTATCTAATCGATCAACTAGGAGTGACTTTTGTCAATTACAGCTCTATTTGTGTTAAATAGTTTGTTATTTTGCAGGTATTGATAAAACCACGGGACAAAATTATGCTTCTAATTACAAAGAAATGTCGCACACTGGTTCAAACTGTCTGACAGAAAATGTCCTGGAACCCAGATAAATGATGCTGGTAAAAACTGGTTATTTGTGAAGTTTTATGAGAGATACTTTAACACTAACTTACCCAATTAAAAAATCAAGAAACCATCTTTAGAGCCATGTCTATTCAAAGCCTCATTGCACAAATATGAGCTGGCGTGTGAAAATTTGACCCACCTTGCGACCCAGTCCTTTTGCCAAGACATGTGTGAAGACTCTGTGTACTTAGACATCAATAAACATATTTCATAGATGCAGGAAATTGGACAAAATGGACAAAACTATTTACAATGTTTTCCCAGCGCTACACTTTCCTTTATTAAGTTGTCATCTCCACATGGATGATAAACTTGCCGTAGTCCATTATAGTTGGATTCCTCAGGGTCCTGGGTGCGTGGCCTGTGACTTTGGGAGACTGATTTTAAAAGTTGGAAGTTTGTTCTGACCATAGACCATATATTAGAAGTGGAATGACTTAGTGCTGACGTTACCCTTAGTGCTTGCCAAATACGAAAGAAGCCATTTTGTGCGTCACTCGCTGGAGCAAATGACCATTTATGGGCAAATGCCGTAACAGGGTCAGATGCAAACTAACCAGTTGCTAAGACGGTTGCTAGGACAAGTTTGAGTCTCCTCTGCAAATGAAGAAATCTGATTGGTCAAACCTCACAGCTCATATCTGGATTTACGGAGAGACAGTATCAAAATAAAATCGCTAAAATTGTAGAAAACTCAAAAATACTTAATAATTTAAAGCCTAAAATGGGACATGTGACTCAATATTTACTGAGCTAGATGAGTTTAAAGGGGCAAAACTCTCCTATTGGGCTTCATTAAGTTAGAGGGTTAGCTTAAAGTCATTCCTCGCTGAAAAAAAAGACACATGACCAAACTACACGCTAACTTTGTCCAGTGCTGTCAAACAGGGGATGGCATTGGGAAAAAGCTTCAGTTCCATGGACCATAATTTGCTCCAGATGTATAGGGCGTTACTTTAATGTCAGAGGGAAAGCAGGTAGAGTGCTGTGGCTGGTGGTGGAGTCTGCGATTAAGCTTTCTGCAGCGTTCTCCTCCGACGCCAACAGGAGAGTAATGTTGTGCGTTTGTCTCGGTGGGTGTCATTTTGAGTGGTGTACCGACACATTGTTTTGAACAGCTAAAACTGCAGCGTCTAATGAGCTCCTCTCTGCTCATAATGTGCTCTCTCTCTTCCCTAACACCTATTGTTGTTTTTTCTAGCTCCAATATTTCATTCATTTTGCTTTTGCTTTTGACAACAATAACACACTCAGACTTCTCCATCACTTTTTGCCATTTCTCACGGAGCTATTCTGGTGCTGGCGGCCTGTCTCCGTTTGGTGGGATAAAGGAGGGAGGATTTGCGATAATGTCCAGACTTTGGGAAGCGGACTACAAATGACTCATCCACTCTTCAGCTTTGCACCACAAACATCCACAACTGTAGAGGCCATCTACGAGTTTTCACCCTGTCTTGTTTGTTTCACGTTCTCGTAAGATTCTCACAAACAGTTGCTTATGTTTTTCTTTTCTTTTATAAATTTCACTTTCAATCTTTTGGGTTTGATGAAGCACATTTTTAAATTCTTTTTTTTTGTCAAATTAGGCCACATGTTTTTGAGAACATTTGTCATCTTTTGCATACAAGTGAGGGTAGTCCTCTCTTTAAAAAAATACATTTTGAACACATGGGAAAACTAGTGACAGAAAGATGGATTAGATGGATTTTGTTGCGCAACGCCATTTTTAGTTGTATACAAGTTTGGTAACCCAGCTTTGAAATGGGTTCAAAACTTTGGTTGTTTCCATTCAACATTTCCATTGTTGCTATAATAATTAGTGCTATTATATATTTATGCTATAATAGTAATTGAGTAAGTAACCTTTATTTCGAAACAATGCAATAAAACACATCTGAGCCATTGGTTCAAAGAGAGCAGGATGACCAATGTCCATAAATGGCAATAAATGTCCTCGATCATCACTGCATCGATGGACGACTCAAAAACCTGGTGTATTCAGAATCACATCACTTAAAGTCTGGGTTATCTTTGCTCCAGCTCATTCCCTTTTCTTGGTTGATTTGTTTTCTTAATCTTGGATCACACAGACAATTTGGCACAAACAGGTGAGTGAAGAGGTGAATTGGATTTCTTCTATGAATAACTTGTTATGGCTCAAGCAGTAATTTTGTGTTATTTTCTTTCCTTCTAATTTGACAAAATGTTGGCCATAAGACATCTGGAAGGTGGTCTCTGCAAACCTATTTGACTTACTGATTGCACTGATAACGGAAAACAATCTCGCCTCAGTGGACGAGAGAATGTTTGTGAAATCTCACCTATTTCATGAAAAGACTAAACCCTGGGCTTCCATCTTGGCTTCCACCTCTTATTGTCTGTTTTATTATGAAAAGGAAATGAGAAGTGGACCATACCGGCGGCCAGGTTCATCATCCATATATCTAGTGACATTCAGAAATCTCCGCTGCAGCTCCCTGATGAGAGCGATAACGAACAAGAGCCAATTTGATAATGAGATACAGCGGAAAGGGTGTCTGCGGCGGCATTGTCCAGCAGGTCAGCCTAATGCCACTGTCTGGACTTTTTACGGACGGAAAAGTGCCTTAGAGGATCAAGTATACGCTGTCTGCCAGGTATAATGAGACTTCAACACATGTTTCATCAAATTTAGAGATGTCAAAACCCGAAGACAGACAACCTCACCTTGTTAAAATGCCTGACAAATTAAGTTAAGAAACAAAATTACACAACGCACGCAGGCATGGCAAATGACTGCACCCTGAGAAAAACGTTCTCCAGCCCCACTGCTTTAGTTTTGAAGATGCTGCAGTTTATAAAGCTGAGTGAGGTGCTACTTTTCAGACAATAATTGAATAAGAGTGTTGTGGTTTTTGTTGTTGTTGGCAAAGCTAATTTCCTACCCGCGTAGTGAGCTCTCACAGGCCAGCGAAAGAAATATTGTTGTCAACATCGAATATTCATTATAGCCGACCATTTCAGACGTCACTCCAGTTGAATATAATTGTTTCTTTCTATTAATCGTTACGTTTCCATTTGAAATAAATTAGATTCTGTGGCACAATACTGAGAGGAAAGATCTTCTATTCCAGGCAACCAAATCATGCTGTTGTTCCTCCTAATTGAGCGTGGTTCTGTCGTCACAACATCCGATTGGAAGGAAACAAAGTAACCAGATGAATCAACGTCTCAGGGAATAACTTCAGGTATAAGCATTTACTGATTAACTGGGTTGTGTTAATTTTTATAAGTAAGTAAGTCACATTTTACTGTAAATGCACTATATATGCTGCAATGACGCACCTCTTGTCAGCCTATCTTAGATTCTCTGGGGCTAAAGTCGAGCGTTATAATGGAACACTGATATCTTTGACACTAAGAGTCCACACTGGAAAAACAGGCTGTGTGGGCGAGACTATATATTAATAAATGGCTCCTGTCTTGTTTTTGTTATGACCACTAGGTCACACAATTGCATCACATCCTATTAAAATTATACAAGGGGCAATATAGCCAACAGTAAAAACATGGCCCTCGGACACATTCACGAGAGCAGTAACATTATATTGTAAACATATGTTTGAATTCCATTATATTTTTCGGAGCTCTTGTTTGTTGAAAGGATATTATGAGTTGATCCTTTCTCTATGTCTCATACTCAATCAGAATCTCCAACAAACAAAAACAACTCATAATCAACAAATACACATTCATTTGATATGATGTTGTCAAATGTACTGTAAAAGGTGAAATGACAAACCATGTGATATGTATTGGGTTTAAAGTGCTTTTTAGTTCATTTCTATTAACAATCTCAACAATTCGATTCTCCTTCCATTGTGCCTTCTTTACATGTGCACAATATGTGTATACATCTGGACAGGGGCTTTTCACAGCAGCCTCCTACATCCATCATATACTATGCAAGTGGTTATAGCTTTCAGTGAGTGTTAAACAGGTTTGAAAAGTGAATTACCTCTTCACAAAATGTGTGGGAAAAGCCACAGTATATACAGTGGCACTTTACCTTTATGCAAATCACCTCATCTTTCATATCATACACCATATGCGAGCTAACTCTTGAAGGAAAAGGAATTATGCTGAACAAGGGATGTCTGCAGAAATCCAGAAATGTAGTATTGACAACAGAAACGCAGAGGGACCCAAAATAATAGGGGTCTAAAGAGTCGGTACAAGATTGAGCTGCAGCGCCTTGTCCCTGGTGCATGTTGCCAGCTTCGGCTGAAGGGTTTACAGCCAGGCGTTAAGCAGAGACAGACTCCTGATCTCCGCCAGCTCCCGAGGTGCCTGTTGCCAGTGAAACTACATTGGCTGGTTCTGACATTGATAGTTGGCAAGTTTTCAGAGCCACGGCATCATCACATGGTGCAGCTTAACTAATGAGCTAACCATGAGAGGAGCACAAAGTCCACCTGCTGGTTAAAAGGCTTGACACATCAAATCCCCACTGAAATACATTTCTTCTTTCAATTAAGCTCTTTAAGGAAACTCTCTCCTCCTCTCTCTCCACTTTGAGTTTTCGTGATTCCAGTAATTCTTTGGTAATTTCACACAATTCCCACCGGTCTGTTGGATCACAGATGACAAGAAATGAGTCACTTTTTTGTTAGAGCGCATTGATTTGTTTAGCACTTACTGAATGAGCTGAATGATTATCATCTAATAGTATTTGCGTGCCAGGATGTCTGTAGTGCAGCTGGACATCAACTAAATTATTCTGTTTTTCTACAAAGATTTTGTGAATTTGGCTAAAAACTTTCTGAAAGTTTAAAAAATCTTCACAACAATCCACCACCGGTGAATGTGGAGATATTGGGCTGTAAAGTGCTTTGATTTGTGAGAGACATTGGCAGCATCTTTATGTACTCTTGGCTCCTGAAGCGGAGTGCTGCGGGTCTGTGGAGAGCGACTTATTTGGAGCTCACAGTAATAATAAGCAGAGGCTGAGATTTGAGGGGACACTTCTGTTTGGAGACTATTTGAGCAGCACAATTTCAAACTAAGTCACTTTTCTGTCCTCTCATGAACCATGTGGCCGCAGAGCAAGGCCACAAATCGCTTCACAGTAAAATCAGATAAATACAATTTCAAATGTGTGTGCAAGATTTTAGGATACAAAAGATTTAAGACTTTTGAAGGAGTCATCATGGAGTTCATACACCACACAGAGAGTGGAGGATCATTCAAGAGCTTAGTAGCAACAGATCTCAGAGCCCGAGTGGGAGCATAAGTCTGGGGAGGGGCCAGACCAAATGGGTTTGAGGGCTGCATTCGGCTCGTGGACGATAGTTTGGACATGCCTGATCTAAATGTTGTTGTTTCGTCTTGAAATGTATAATGTTTGCCACTTACTGCGAACTCTCCTTTTACATAGGAAACTAACATGTATATTCTGTGGAGAGTTTTTAGGAACTAAAACATATTTGAGGAATGTCCATGTTTTAAAGTGAGTGCTGTTTCAATATCACCGATAACATATCTATCGCAAGAAGCAAGAAGTTTCAGACCAATTCACAAAAACAGGTGACCTCTAGGACAGTTGAGGAATGAACCTTTAAAGCCAGAGCTCTGCTGGTTAAGGGGTAAAAGCTCTTTTCACCACACAATGCAATGAACAGCCCCAAAAGTGTAGTTTGAGGCAGAGCAGCTCAGAGTGTGTCTTTGTGGAGCTGCCATCCTCCAGTGCATTGATATTCACCAGATTCCTCTCCACACGAGGGTGGCGTGCCGCCATCTCGACCGGAGCTGACACACAAGGCTAAATCACCTCCTGCTTGTATAGGGACTGGCCTCTGGATAGTTTTAATCACAGATAATTGATTTTATTTGAACAAAGCATACAAGAGCAAAGTCCTTCTACTGATAAATGAAAGAGTGAAATGTTTACCACTGCGGAAATCACTAAAATGCTCTGCTATTACAGTGTTTTTTTTCTGCAGTTATAATTCAAACAGATGGCATTGCAAGAGTAATTAGAAATCCAATTTGCCAGAAGTGATGTAGCTATTTTAAGTTTCTGCAAACCACAGAGCATGAGCTGTCATCACTGGAGAAGTGTCAGTGGATTAATGAGAATATATGTGATATCACCTTATATGGGCATTTAACCATATCATCAATATGTTCCATCATCTTCATTTTATCAAAATTGATTAATTCATATGTGTTTGATAACAAAGATTATTGTCCTGATTTGAAAATTAAGTGCTAAACATATTGTCCAGTAACAAAGACAATAACTGCTGTATGCACTGATGCCACAAGGAGGTTTCAGACATTCTTACACATGAACAAATGATCCCCCATTAATGTTTCTATCCATTCTGTTTGTTTAGTTCTATACTATTAAATCGATATCACACATAACTTTAGTTATTTATTTAATATCAACGACAATATAATAATATCGAAAACAATCACGTAGTAAATACAATATTTAATAACAGCCATAGTTTGGGACCAGTGAATCAATCACAACTGATAATGTGTGTACGACGTCATGCCAGCCATTATTTGACTCATTAATTGATTCAGTAATCTTATGAGTCCTTAATGATTGAATTAGCTATAAGTCCCATTCTCTTCAATAGAATATGAGGGTGTAAATCCTTGCACAAATCAGTCACAAAGAGGGTTTTGTATATTCAATACAGATTATATATATATATATATATATATATATATATATAAGTGGGGCAAAAAAGTATTTAGTCAGCCACCGATTGTGCAAGTTCTCCCACTTAAAATAATGACAGAGGTCTGTAATTTTCATCATAGGTACACTTCAACTGAGAGAGAAAGAATGTGAAAAAAAATCCAGGAATTCACATTGTAGGATTTTTAAAGAATTTATTTGTAAATTATGGTGGAAAATAAGTATTTGGTCACTTCCAACAAGGAAGATCTCTGGCTCTCACAGACCTGTAACTTCTTCTTTAAGACGCTCTTCTGTCCTCCACTCGTTACCTGTATTAATGGCACCTGTGTGAACTCGTTATCTGTATAAAAGATACCTGTCCACAGCCTCAAACAGTCAGACTCCAAACTCCACTATGGCCAAGACCAGAGAGCTGTCAAAGGACACCAGGAAAAGAATTGTAGACCTGCACCAGACTGGGAAGAGTGAATTTACAATAGGCAAGCAGCTTGGTGTGAACAAATCAACTGTGGGAGCAATTATCAGAAAATGGAAGACATACAAGACCACTGATAATCTCCCTCGATCGCAAGATCTCATCCCGTGGGGCCAAAATGATTATGAGAACGGTGATAAAAAATCCCAGAACCACACAGGGGGACCTGGTGAATGACCTGCAGAGAGCTGGGACCAAAGTAACAAAGGTTACCATCAGTAACACACTACGACGTCAGGGAATCAAATCCTGCAGTGCCAGACGTGTCCCCCTGCTGAAGCCAGTGCATGTCCAGGCCCGTCTGAAGTTTGCCAGAGAGCACATGGATGATACAGCAGGGGATTGGGAGAATGTCATGTGGTCAGTTGAAACCAAACTAGAACTGTTTGGTATAAACTCAACTCGTCATGTTTGGAGAAAGAGTGTCATCCAAAGAACACCATACCTACTGTGAAGCGTCATGCTTTGGGGCTATTTTTCTGCTAAGGGGATAGGACCACTGATCCATGTTAAGGAAAGAATGAATGGGGCCATGTATCGTGTGATTTTGAGCTAAAACCTCCTTCCATCAGTGAGAACTTTGAAGATGAAACGTGGCTGGGTCTTCCAGTATGACAATGATCCCAAAACACCGCCCGGGCAACGAAGGAGTGGCTCCGTAAGAAGCATTTGAAAGTCCTGGAGTGGCCTAGCCAGTCTCCAGACCTCAACCCCATTGAAAATCTGTGGAGGGAGTTGAATGTCCGTATTCACTGCTCTCGAGAAGATCTGCATGGAGGAATGGGCCAAAATACCAGCTACTGTGTGTGCAAACCTGGTAAAGACCGATAGTAATTGTTTGACCACTGTTGTTGCCAACAAAGGATATATTACAAAGTATTGAGTTGAATTTTTGTTATTGACCAAATACTTATTTTCCACCATAATTTATAAATAAATTCTTTTAAAATCCTACAATTTGAATTCCTGGATTTTTTTTTCACATTCTGTCTCTCACAGTTGAAGTGTACTTATGATGAAAATTACAGACCTCTGTCATTAAGTGGGAGAACTTGCACAATCGGTGGCTGACTAAATACTTTTTTGCCCCACTGTAATGTAATATATATATATATATATATAAATATATATAAAAAAAATTGTCCACTCACCTTTGGCCCTCCGCAGGCGGTTATCCCTCTCTAAGCTCGGGTCCTCTACCAGAGGCCTGGGAGCTTGAGGGTTCTGCGCAGTATCTTTGCTGTTCCTAGCACTGCACTTTTTTTTTTTTTTTTTTTTTTTTTTTTTAATAATCTTTAATACATTTACAAAACATTAAAACCTTACAAAGATTGAATTGAAAAGAAACCCGTTACATTTCCATGGTCACATGACCGTTGGAATTAAATGCCCCCTCCCACCCCAGAGTCTAATTATGAGGAAAGTTTTCAAACAGTTCATCCCTGAGCCTCACCCTGAGGTGCTCCTTGAATTCCCCCAAAGTTTCACTAGAGACACAGTCAGCGTCCAGCATGTTCCACATTCTGGTGGCCAGAGTGAGACACGATCTCTGCATGATATGGGCGCTGGGCAGTGTCCCGTCCGGAAAAGCACAGCTGACCCAGCGCACATGGTATGGCAGGACCCTTTGTGTGGGTCGGTATGGTCCCAGCGCCGCAGGCGAGAGTCCATGGAACAGTTTAAAACCAAAACATGCAAGAGCAAAGTTCCGCCTTGTTTGCGAGTCCGTAATGCTCTGCTGTCAACTGGGCACGATACGGCAGATTTAGAATAATGCGCATGCATCTTCGTTGGATGCTCTCTAAACAGTTTATCAGAGTCTTTCCTATGCCACAGATCAGCACTGAGCAGTACTCTAGTCGGGATCTAATGTATGCTTTATAGATCCGAAGCAGGATTTCTTTACTTTGTGGTGGTAGCTTTGATTTTAAGAGCCTCAACACAAACATTTCCTTTCTAGCCCCTTTACACAAGTTTCTGGACCGAGATGTCCGAGGTTGTTCCGGGGATCCGCTGTAACCACTATATATACATATATATATATATATATATATATTTGGTTGAAATACCGAGGCTAAGGTGAGATAAGGCTAAGGTAAAACCAAAATGTCCATGAGTGGATTGGTCGGCAGAGGCCCGCATAATGTTTGCAGCCTTTTTGTGTGTTCTTAGCTTGAATTGTAGATGTGAATCAACAGTGTAGGGCAGAGCGGATCATACAACCAGAATGTGACGTTGGTCGATGGCAGTCCTTGTGCTGGCCCCTGTCTGGGGATGTCTAGCCCCTGGTCCGTTGGTTGTCCCGTCGTTAGCTGACTCAGAAGTATAAACGGTCATGTCTTCGGTGGGAATGTTCCTAACCAGGCATCCTTCTTTCAGAGAGAGCTTCAAAATGGAGTTTGTTACTTCTTGGGCTGCCTCCCCCCGGAATACAGGGAGGCTCTGGCTCTTCGGTGCAGAGGAAGGGCCGCATACATTCCACGACATGCCAAGAACCAAAGGGAACAGTGGTGACCCAAAGTCATCACAAGTTTTGCGATTACGTCTCTATTTTAAAACACAATGCAAACAGAGAGGGAGAGAGACTCTTCCATGTTCACTGTTCTTAGACCTTTGGGAAAAAAGGGTGATTTCCATTCCCCCAACAATTGTATTTCTAATGACCAGAACATGGGGAAGTGGGTGGCACGGTGGTGCACAGATCCATCCATACATCAATTTTCTTCCACTTAATCCGTTTCTGGGTGGCACACAGATCCCTTCTATATGAAGTTTGCATGTTCTCCCTAATTATTATGTGCCGTTAATGGACATGCATATTCCTTGTTTGAGTGTGATGTCCTGGATTATATTTTTGACTGTTTTGTTGCCTCTCTACAATACAATACAATACAATGTGGCAATACTTTACAAATTGCCACATTTTACAGCTACATTTGTGAGAATCATACAGTAGCTGCATTGTAACTTCCCCAGAGTTAACTTCTCATGTGGGTGAAAAAGGTTATTGTGAAAAGACCTCAGAGCATCGGGTCCCACTTACTGTACATCTGTTGTCGCGTTCACAAACTGCCTAATGGGGCCAGTCTTTGACCTAGAACAATTTTACTCTTCTTACTTAAATTGCATTTAATTATTGGACAAGCTTTTAGAAGAAGAAGTTTGAAACTATATGCAATGTTTGGTTTTTGGCGTTTTGCTAGTGAATCCTTCTTTTCAGAAACGTAAGAAGCTGCCAGAGCCAGATGTCTGCTACAATCTCTTATACAACATGTATATGATAAATAATATTACCAAATACTTATTAAAAACAATACACATTACTGTAGTTGTGAAACAGGTAAGATTTAAGATGCTGGGTACATAACTTTCCAACCATAAAACAGAATAAAAAATCTATCTAACCCATTCTCAAAACAATTTGATTTTAACACTACATTTTACAACCATTCATCCACTTTTTTTTCATCCATTTTTCAGACAAAAAAATGAGAGAATGAAGATTACTCTCAGAGGATCAGCCTCTCAGCTCAAATTGTGTCTGAAGGCTCTTAAAAAAATGCTTTCTGTTGAGACAAACAACATGTATTTGTGAGAAAAAAAAGGAATCGGGTATCTCAACTTTGAGGGATTTTGTGGGGTTAAATACAGTGTCTGCTCCGAGTGATGTCTGAGACGACAATACACTGAATAAAATCCTTTCATCATTGTTTGTGTCAACTACTGAAGGCCGGATCCTATATATATATAGGATCTGGATATATATATATATACTTTCCTTAATGAAACAACTGGTCTGCCGCCGCTTTTTATTTTCTTACCTTTGTCTTTTCTTACAATTCTCTTTTGACTTAATTGATGCCTTTTCAGGACCTATTCATGGACATTTATTTAGAGCGGTAAATCAATTTGGTTGCATTTCTTTGTTTTGAGGTAGGTTATTGTAAGTTTACGCAAATGAATAACTACGGTAACAGAAAAGCCTATCAGCAAACATCATCATCATCAGCTGTAGCTGAGTCTGAGTGCAGTGCAACATACTTGTCTGATTGGCCATGAGTCACAAACAAACAAACAAACACTATATTGTTTATATGATGTATGGATTAATCAAATTGTGCTGCTGGTGTTAAACCTGCGGGCAGTGACGAAACCAGATGTTTACTTGATGAATGGATACAGACCCTCTTTTTGCTCATGTATGACAATCATGCTCAGGCTCATGTGAACTTCAGTCTCAGCTAGGTCAGAGAATTTGATTGTCCTCTGCCTTTGACCAATTCTACAATGCCACTAGTCTGTGGAAGTGCTCTCTTGCCTTCTTTCTGAGAAGCGAGAGTGCTTACCACTTAGCCACCGTGCAGATTGGGATCCTGTGGGAGTCACTGTCCAAGCACAGCAACACACAGCACGACATTTGCTTATCATTCATATATGTCCACAGACATTCGCCATGGTTCTTTGAAGGCTTTAAAGCAGCTTGTGTAGTGCTTAAAATTGAGATCGTATCTGCAGATATTACTGACAAAATGAGACATGATATGAGAAAGCGTGAGAGGAGGAAAGCCGTTGGGTTTAAGCTGATTGTGGTGAGTTTAGTGATGCATGCTTCTTCGTGATTTTTGACTTTCCCACACCTCAGGTGAACAGACTTGACAGCAGTATACATGTCAGTCACAGAGCAGAGAAGTGTCTGTACTAACTCCAAATGTGCAAAAAGCACATGCTCCCAGCCTCACTGTACCTCCATCCTCAACAAGATGCCGCTGTGCCACAAGGTCAAGCAATGCTGTATGCAGGCGGGGGTCCAGTCTTTTTTTATTATTTCGTCTTGTCTTGTGTTTGTTGGCCTTTCCTCAGTCTCTGTCTTGGATTACAATTTGTACAAATTATTACTCATTTGTAGAAGTTAAGTTTCCAGCACTGAGGCTGTTTTATAGTTTAAAGCAACATGGATGTGTTGTGCAATATTTCTTTGTAGCTCCTAACTGCTCCGGTTCTAGTTTTGTGTTGTGTCAACTATGAATAACAGGAAGCTGGAGTACCTTAAGCCTGTCGGCCGAGTTTGCAAACTTGAGAGACCCCACAGACGGAGATAAAAAAATCAAGGGTCTAACCACTTTGGTCGTACAGTGTGTGCAAAATTACACAAACCACATACATCACACAGAAACCGATTTCGCTCCTGAGCATTCCCAGGTCAGACGGGAAATCTTGAAAAATCTCTCGAGATCAAGACTTCAAAGAAAACAATCATGGCGGACGAAGAGGATACAGTGGCGATAGTTTGAAAGTTGCTATAGGTCGACGAGTTGGTCCTCCATCTCCGACGTCCACTGGACTTTCTGGTGCGCCATGCCGCTGACTTCTTACGGTGTTTCCTCGTCGCCTTGCCACCTAATATTCTGATTGGCTACATGCCACAGTCCAGCATGCTCATCTGTCCCTGGGGGACACCACTCACAAAGTAAAAATAAATCGGGCCAAAAAAAATAAATTTGAGATCGAAGCAGTACCAAAGTCCTTCTGAGCGACGAGCGGTGTCTTAACACACCACACATGGCAGGAAAATCCAACAGATTATTTTACAAAAATCTGAGCATTTTTAAGATTGTGGTCAGGGGTGAATCGGGTCTTATATCGGCCTAATTATCCCGCCGTGTGAACTAGGCTTCACTTTGAAAACACAAACATAATGAATATAATGTCTACGTAACAACTTATTTGCTTTGGTTCCAGCTCTCGTTTTCACATGTTTGGCCTGTGTCACATCTTTAAAATTATGTAATATGTAATGTAATATGTAAAAGTGTTAAATGTTTTCTAATGAGCTGAGTTTTCTAAAGACAGCAGTACAAACAGAGCTGCTCTAGTTTCTCCTTGTGTGCCTGACATCTGTGTCCATTTTGACTTTTACCTATAGCGTGTACATTGTCTGTCTGTTCCATGAACAGAATGATGAAACCCAAAACACTGAACTGCCTACATACACCAGGGCTTCTGCTCCACGGTTCCCGGTTGTTGATTTTGACCGATATAATATGCCATGATTTGAATTTGATTTGAATCAGCTCTGACTGCCACCCCCCAACCAGAAATGGATTAAGGGGAAGAAGATGGATAGTACTTTTGGGATGCAACCACTCTCAAACTTAATGAACAAATATAATCTAATTGGAAACATAATGTGTAGTGTAAGAGTAAGTTTAAGAAGCTGCAGGTTGCATACAATGATGCACTTAGAATTTTACCGAAAGTCCCTCGTTGAACTAGTGCCAGCTCACTGTTTGTTCTTAATAATGTCCCCACACTGAATGCTGTGATCAGAAATTGTAAGTTCACGAAACGCTTTGAGGACTTATTAAATATAATAATGAATGTTTTTACTTCTCATGTACAGAGCAGTGTTAGGCACACCTCTGAACTCTGGAGGCATTGGAGAAACTGTCTTTATAGAATTTTGTAAACATTAAATGTGTGCATGTTGTTTGTCTCTTTTCTTGTTGTGTTTGTTTTTTATGGACCCCTTGTGTGTCTGAATTAAAGATTAAATTTTAAAACATATAGTGTTTGTGTAATCTCTCAGTAGTGCGGGGATTAACTGTACTTCAGTTCCATAAATACTTGGTTCTTGAGCACCATAACCGAGATTTTCGTTTTGTCGAAGCATGAATGATGCAAGCCACAATGCTTCATGCCCACATCCAGGCATCTCTCCCCTATCCTCTTTTGCTGTTTCAATAAAAACTGGGTACAACTGGTTACAACCATCATAAATACAATACATCCTTTCTGCTGTGTATGGAGTCAACGTGATCAAAACATGTAATTGTATAATGCAACCATCAGGAGCCCGTGGCACCCATGGCAACGCAGTAATACAGTGTGAAAATGGGGACTGTTTTGGAATACATTTTGAGTCAATCCACTCGGCTCCACACCATCAGGCAGCAGCAGTGCTAACCTGAAATAGTGACTGGTTTTCATTGTTTCCGTTGCGTAGTGCTTGGATATGGTGTGGTGTATTGGCAGGCGATCCATGCTTTAATCTCTGCGTGGGGACATTATGCACCTCTGCTGTTTCTACCATGTATCCAAGAACACACTGCACAATCCCTCTTTCTGTGAATCCTGGGTTTCCTTTCTCTGCAAATTGACCAATGCAGGCGTTTAATCACCATTCACCCATTGTGCATTTGGAAAATCCTGCAGATTTTGTTCCATATCAAATATACGAATGATTGTGATTGCTTCTAAAATGTATACGCTTTGTTAGCGTGAAACAATGTTGGATTTATATGAATCAACTGATTTAGGAGATTGTTTGTTTCATTTTGATTTGTGAAAAGAGACTTTTAGCAAGCACCGGTTAGACCCGTCCATTGACACCCCGACTGCTTCCTAATTGGAGGGAATAAAGAAAAAATAAGCCACTATTTCCATATAACTCTGTAATGTTGGATTGAATACAAAAACAATGTAGTTATATTTAATTTACTTTTTATAAATAACATTTATTTAATTTATTACAGATAAGGTTCCCTGTCATCGACCCAATTTTTTTCCTTGATAACATTTTAGTGGCGGTTCGGCCTAGAGTAGGGACTATATTGTTATTTTGTAACTATAATAGAGGCAAGTTGGTTTGTATGGCTCAGTTCATATACAAAGCAACTCAAAGGGCCTAACAAAGCAAGTTAGAGAAAAACATTAAAAAAGCATTACAATCATGAATAATCACAGTACGTTAAAAAGAGTGACGATCCAATCCTTCAGTTTTATGCGCAGCGGAACAGCACTGTTTGTTACCAGAATTTGGCCATTGCCGGACTGGAAGCTTGTCTCAAATTTTCAGGAAGACTGTAGCAGATTATAGAAACATAAATCTGAAATGCTGCCTTCATATGTATAGCCCTGAAAATATGCTCTCTTTTCAAATTAAATAAAGCACAATTTTTAAGTCTGGTCTGTTTTCCCTGATCCTTGATACATGCATCAATGTTGACTATGTTTGTCCCAGTTTGAGCAGCCTCCATTCACCCACGTGCCTGTCTAATGAAATAGCTATAATAGAATGTTCTTTCTGTAATGTCGCATGCAAATACAGTTGATTTAACAAATATGCGTTAAAGGAAATAGCATTCTGTGGAACATGCTCGCGTTCTATTAAACCAATTTAAACCTAATGATGATCTACGAAGCTGTTTAATGACTTTATCTAAATTAGTAGGGAGGAAAAATGGCGACGTGTCTTCTTTTTAATAATCCAAGTTTCCCTTTTATAGACATTATAAATTACCTTCTAAACAGCTGATTTCACACAAATTCCTCACTCTGTCGCTTCTTCTTCCTGACACATGTTTCTCAGTTGAAAAAATGTAGCCATAAATCTGTAGCGGAGGATGCCTCTTCAAATTAGCTTCAGGCCGTGGTTGGCTGTTAATTACATGGCGTAAAAAGCAGGAGCAGAAAAAGTGATATAAGGCAATCATTTAAAAAAAAAAAAAGCAGTATGTTGCCACCTTCTTGCTCTACTCTTTAGCGGTAATTTCTTTAGTCAAGGTCGAAGACAGAAGCCATCAGACGCCCATCGCTCATTTTCTGACACGCCGAATCATATAAAGACTCATCATTAATTACAGAAGCCAGACGTGGCCTGCTTTTTATAATAATTTGTGACACAGAAGAAATCGATAATGCTTAAATGGAATGGATTGTTAGCCGTAGGAGGTGACGATAACGGTCGAGCACAAAAGGGAAAAGTCGCATTGAACTTGTGCAGTGTTTAACCACAGGCAGCGGCTGATCCAATATGATTTTGCTCTTCTCTCATTTCATCCCTGGAGTGCAGATGTTGTCAACTCGATTACAACTGCTGGCATGAATGACTACACTTGGCACACTGACATTTTTTAGATAAGTATCTGTCTACTTGAGAAGACACTTTTAAGCCTAGAGCACCAGCGAGATTAAATGACCGGGCTTTTGTTTGTGAATGGGTAAACGATTGTAACTGCGGATTGGCAAAACTTTGTCGTGTCTACCAAGTCTTATCTCCGAACGTGTGTGTATTGGTGGATGTCCATTGAATTTTTACTGCATGGGCCTATGTACTGGTTTAAATATGATTACATTCATGCTGGGCTACCTGACTTTTTAACCACAAAAAGTGTTATCATGTTGGTCGTATGTAACTTGTTCCAGGCTCTAAAAGCCATTGGCTATTACTAGTTTTGCATATTATTGGCCTTCTTATGCAGCAGATAACATGTTTTCTAATAAAATGAAGACAAAATTCACAATATTTTACTTTTACAAGACTCTTTCTTTTGGAAAAAACAAACTGGTGATATTTACAAAATCTAGTTTTACTTAAATGTTTTCGATTTGGGTCGCAAATTCCTAAATCAAGGCTTGTTCACTTCAAAAACATTCTAAAAAGCTGTTTATGCAAAACATCTTCAGATAATCTTTGTAAGTAAAACAGAGATTCAAGTAAAATATAAGACTATATAACACTATATTAGAAAATACAAACACAGTATACGTTTTCAAACCCAGAGCGACCAAGCTTTTAATATGTTTTTGAGTGGAAAAATAGACTTTTCATCCACATCCCTCAGACTTTCAAGCTCAAGTCTCTCTGGTCATCTGTGTCGGTTTAAAGCATATATGTACCTGTAATCTGTACATTGCATCTTTCTGTCCGTTAAATGAACAGAATGGGAGCCGAAACACTGGAATCCAGGGACCCTGCCCTGCTCTTCACGGTGCTTGATTTTAGATTATACAAAAATAAATCATTATCAAATGATGCAGACGTCTCTGTCAAGTCTCAAAAAACATGTTATTATTATTTAGAATTCTCAGACTTCACAGATGTGGTACATGATGGGCACCTCAGTGACAACTCATAAAACATTGTGTCCTTTCATACCTTCAGCTGACGTGTCGGATTTTCTCTCCAGACCTTGTAGGCTGTTATTGGAACAGAACGCCACATTTGGGATGCAACCACATTTAATCTGAATGACAAAAATAGTCAAATGAGAATAGAAAGAAACAGTGTGAAAACGTAATGTGTAGTGCTTGTAATACCACTTGTTTTGCTTTCATTCTTATTCTCAGACACGGTGTTATTGAAAATGCTGCTTCCACATTCCAACAAATGTACCTGGAATGAAAACTGAATTGACGTCATAATCTCTCATGCCGCCTGGGGAGAAATTACAGCGAGAAAAAATCTCCTCTGTTCCATTAAACAGCAATCTGATAATGCTGCTATTTGGCCGGCCATACTAATTATATATGCTGCTGCAATATGGAAAGGCAATGAATGAGAGATAGGTATTAACAAGAACGAGGTCAGGCTCTGCAACGACTCACTATATTTTATTTTATATGGACATGAAGAAATAGGAGGTGGATGTAATATTGATTGAATCTCTAAGAAAAAAGTGGTGGAAAGGACAGAGAGGATGTAAGGCAGATAGATGAAAGACGAAAGAGGGAAGGAGAAAGAGGCAAGAAGAGGAAAGAAGTATCCACCAAAACTCGAGGAGGAACCCACAAAAAGGCAACCGACAGGCAGGGCAGAGATGAGACGGGGCATTAGAAAGACGAGTATGGAGTGGTGGAACAAAAGGAGGACGGGAAGAAGACACGCAGAGCTGAGAAAGATGAGAATAGCTTTGGAAAGTGCTGCATTGCCCCCCTCAGGTTTACGACAGCACTACCATAGCAACACATCACATCATGTTGAAGCTTATTGGCACACGCGTGAGTTGGATAATTAAAACCTGATGTCTACAGTGATTGTAATAGACTCATTGACAAATCTGGAGTAAAGTCTATTTCCGCATCGCCTGATTTTGCCAAGTATATCTGAGGAGGCGTCAATGCAATGTTAATACAATCACAGCTTGTTTCAAAGACGTGGGTATAACAGGAGGAAGGCTCAGCTTGGCACCGTGGACCAGCAAAGACTTCTTTTCTCCATGGGTCTCATGTACTGAAAGAAATCTCCAGCTCTCTAAGGTCAATCAGCGCCACACTTCCTACTTGTGTTACCATGAGAACAGGCCCTCACACTCTCATTTATATTCACAGTCACACAGATGTACATTGGCGATGGTAATTAAATGTTGTTGTGCTGTTTTGTCTGCTCAGAAATCGGATGTGAGGGGATAGGCGAAGTAAAGTGCCGTGTGTAATTTAAGTTGAAGTGCTTGAATGACAGCCGACATTTCGCATATTCTTATTGAGTTGCTTTGAGGAGAACGTCCACTGCAAGATTCCTGGATACGGTATTGGCTGCACTTTTCAGGACAATAATCATGTTCTAAGAAAAAGCAATTACCTGAAGGAGAAAAACATGTTCGTATCTTGCTATGTTGTAACTCAAATGGCAACTAATGCATTACAAAAATAATGTGTTGACAAAGTCTTGTTAAATGTAGGATTCCAGCCTTCTTTTTCACAGTGTCACATGTGCTTACATGGGCTTATGGGCTTTCTTGTAGTTTTTATACAAAGTGACGTCAGGTTTAAAAGGGTTAGATTTATTACAACCAGCAAAAGAGTCATTCATATTGAAAGAGTAAATGCCAAGTGGTCGTTTTTTACTATTTTGTGAATTAACATGTTTTGAATCAAGCTAAAAGCGACAGAAGTTGCTATTTAGAGAGTAGGAGTAGTGAGTGCATCTTTGTTTCTATTGGTGTGCTGTAGTCAGACATTGTTACTTCTGAAAAGCTAAGAGTGTCTATAGACACGGGTCCAGACCTCAGGGTTCAGCTGAGCCAGAATCACAAATACAGTGTGAATGTAAAGTCTGCAGCCCATAACTGAGGCAGGCCAGGTGCCAAGAGCCAAGCACCTTTAGGGAAGAATACAGCAGGCATAAAATGTGTGTGATAAAAGGCAATGGGACATAAAGGTGAAGGTTAGGCATTTACTTTGTCAATAAAACATGCAAATCTGGGGAAGTTAAAGATGAAACCTTTGGTGAGGAACAGAGAACCGCCAGTGAAATCTTTTAAGTGGGTCCTTTAACCTGTTCTGACAGAGGTGGCAGGAAAGACATTTTTCTGGTATCAGTGATTTATACTATTGTTTTTTCTTTTTACTTTTACTTCTTTTAAACCCAAATATTTGAACTTTCTGTTCCCTACTTTCCCGACGTAGTCACTACATACTGTACAAAACAGTTTTAAGTGTTGAGCCATGATTAGCCATGCTTCTATGTTCAGGTAACCTTTCAGCTTGAAATTCTACTTTTCAAATATTGTATATTGTCATAGTTAGTGTCAGTATGGTGCAGATAAAGGTATGCTTTATTGATTTGACAATTTGTGCTCTGCATTGACCCATCGTTGACCCACTCGGGCATCTGTCAGGAGCAGTGGCCACCAAAGTGTGCTGACGGTTTGGTAAAGACAATAGGAGATGGAGAATTTGACCTATTGTAGACCTTTTTAGTGTTAGGGGCAACCGGAGCACCTGGAGGATAACATTCAGCACGCAGAGAGCACTCAAACTTAACTCAGAAAGGCCCATGTTCCGAACGGGACTTGAACCCAGGACTTTAAAATGTCTCAAAATTACATTTCCAGTCTGTTTTACTATTTAACATAGTACTTAAGTTGATTCTATTGATTACAATACTTAGAATCATATCAGAGTGGATTTTAATACTTGTATCTGTATATAAAAATACTGGTACTTTGGACTATACTTTTGTCACCTCTGTTTTTGATGAGGAGAACACCTATACACATGTTGAGAAATACTTTATTGATCTCACAAAGGAGAAATCATGTTACAACATTCCTGAACAGCTTAAATCCCCCCCCCCCACTGAATTGTTTGACCTTTATTGTATTGACCCAAATCTGTCCTGAAGGTCCAATTCCAGACGCTCGGATGGCCGCGCTCACATTCAAAGGGTCAGGTGTTCCGTGGCTAAACACTGCTGTGACTCTCTATAAATAGCGCCTTTGACGACGCCCATAATGTCCTCGCAGAGTCTGCTGGGCGTGACTGTCATAAGTTCTACCTGTCCCGAAAAAGGAAGCACGGCTGGGATAGTTATTGATCCGCGATTGCTCCATAAAGGCATTTCTCAGCAAATCGGTAGAACGGCATAAACGGTCATGTATTTCTTCAAACTCCTGGTGAAATGTACTCCTCCGTAGACAGCACTTTGCAATCCATGAATGACTATCTGACATGAAAAACGTTTGCCATTGACTGTACATGTATGTGCTATTCTCCTAGATTCTTAAGCGTAAATGAAATGCAGTGACATTGTTGCGGTTTGAATGAATTCTTTACACTTTTGAAGTCCAACTTAAATTGAATTCCACCCACATTTGATTCTGCAGCACAATGGGATAGTAATTCTCAACCTGACCTTCTACAATGCCGATAGTTGACAGTTAGACTGTGTTTATATGTGATTTATAATGTTAGGTCAGTACTATTGGAAGGGCAACAACTTGAGTAATGGACAAAATCAGTAATTTTCAAGTAAGAAAAGAGCAATGAAAAGCGCTGATGAGAAAAATGAATGAACAGTGGAAGCACTAGGATACAGACTTCTTCACATAGACTTCGTTCAGTTTTTCTCAGTGGATCCCGGTTGAGACAAACGCTCCAGTTTTTCCTGGTTTCACCCAAGGCTTTCATTCAGCAGAAATTGGCTTCTCTATACCTTTAGGACGTGCAGCTCTATTCCAAGCCCCTTCTCTTTGGCAGAGGTCCTTACCCTGTGTGAGTAAGGATGACCTCTTGCTGCTAATGCCACGTGGAGGAAATATTTTGATCTTGTCCTTTTGGTTATTCCGTGACACTCACACTCCACTCACCAAAAGCAAGGCTCCTCTTCTCAGTTGAGATCCATTCAGATTTGCAGATGATGAATTGGATCCCAGTCCATGCAGTAGCTACTGGTTTGATGAAGCCAACCAAAACACATCATCTCGATTTCTACAAGCTTTTTATGTGTGTTACTCATGATGGGTGAAACAAAACTTTTAGTCAATGAGTAAATAAGTATACACAGACTGTACAACTAACCAACACATTAAAAGTTAAAATGTTACCCCTAATATAAATGTACGGTAATACCCCATCACTCTACAGAGGAGCAAGGACAGCATGGACACAGTATCAATAGGCGCTATACTATTGTAAGATGGTTAACTATGACTGATTGTTGCTCTCTGCGGCTGTGACTCAGTGCTTCTATAGACTTCATCATGTTGCTTATTAAGTGTAAAATGCAATCACCCACATTATTGTTTTCTCTCTCTCTGCAAGAGACTTGACAGTTTTGCAAGATTGATAAGTGTGCGCTAGCCAGTATACGCTACCGTTTAGCCTGTAACATCAATGTATTAAAACGTCTAATCCATCATCTTTAGTAACGAGGAGAAAAACAAATTGTGTTTCAGGGAATAAACACACGATGATTAACTTTTCAGAAAATGTCATGACCCCTATGCCTTTGTTATGCACATATTAAACCACTACTACAGTACTTTAACACCTGATAAATAAACAATTCAGATAATATGCATTGTATGTGTTCGTCGGCATGCAATTTCATTTACGGCAATAATACATGTGTTTATAAATCACTATGGCAAAACAAAAGTTAAAAGAAATGTTTCGCACAGACACACACACACACACACACACCAATACACACACACACACACAAACCTGTTTCTATACTACCAAAAACACTTGCATAATAAGGACAGACAAAATTTTTGCTTTCACGGACCAAGGCGCTTTGTGGCCTGGTCCGTGAAAGGTGCTGTAAAAATAAAGCATAATTACGTATTTGCTAACTAAAAAAAGTTTCTTCATGAGAATAAACAGAAGCCTTCACATTCTATTGCATTTACCAAAGCCTCTTCTCCAAGCGTTCATTTAAATATGCGTTTTATACACAAAGTATTAACAAGTCAAGATAAGTGACCAGGAGATACAATTATCAGAGTTGATTTTAAAGGTCTATAGGCGTCCATCTATTGTCCGACTGATTGAACAGGCAACAATAGCCCACCTGGACTGGACCTCTTTGTGTAATCAAAGCTCTGAAAATGCAGACATGTTAAAATCTGAAAGGATGACATTAAGAATGAGAGATGAACAGGATGACAGAGGGCTGTGTGAGACAATAAAATCAAGGCCATCCAAGAACCAAGATGGATTGATGAGTCCATTGAGTGGAGATGGCAGGCGGCCAGCTTGCACAGAGGTCAGTGCAGAAGGTCTCTTATAAGAAATTATGCATTTAAAAAGGCCAAGGCTGCAAGGAGGGCATGGCTGTGTTCGATTTGCAAACTTTATTTATTGTATTTATTCTTTGTAACTTAAATTTTCCGGGCCATGGAAACAGGCGGATTATCAGACAAATTAATGTACTTTGGTTAAACCCCAATAAGAACTGAATAAAATAACTTACATAAACCTAATTATAGACTGAAATATAAAAATAATCCTTGGTAAGTAGTGATTAACCAAGCGGATTTTTTTCTAAATGATGAATCTTAGTGGAAACAGAGAAATCTCTGGGAGAACCACAGTGAAGGTACACCTATGACTTACTTATGCAGCGGAGGAGAGATCCACACGCTGGATCGGACAAGCTGTAGATGTGCCCAGAGCTGACACACATTTACAGATAGTGTTAAACTGTGTGCAGGCCAATATGGAGATTGATGAGTGCTACATGAGAAAGACAAAAAGCCACAGGTTGGTTAATTATTAGAATCAGAAATGGTACCAGATGATGAATTGATTATATGATTTGTTCACATGTAGGGGGCCGTAGAGAAACTCTGCTCCAGACATTGATAACATGGTGAACAGTCAAGGTTTATAGACACCATGGAGTAGTGCATACATCCAGGCAATGTGCCCATTGTGATCTGACGCCTTTATTTCTCCATGTAACCCATTACTGCCCTGCCTTTGTCTCTTTGTATTAAAGGCTTTGCTTGCAAATGTGTCTATTCAACAATATTGTGTTTCACAATAGGTGAGGATATGGGTGAGTGTAGGGATACCATTTTGTATGTTTATATTCATGATTCATATGAAAGCAAACAAAAAGCACATGTATTTTTTCATTTAATCTGTATCCTCACCCCTTAATCTGTGAGGACTGTGATAAAGACATAGCAATAATGCGTTGCATCGAGAAATATAGGCCATCCAACCACCAAGCACCAATACGCAGACAAAAGACACGCACACACTCGCACACACACACACGCACACACGCACACACGCGCACACACACACACACACAAAGAAGGCAACATCCAAAGCTGTCTGCGTTTTCTTTTTTGGGAGATGAGCAATACAAATGAAAAGCTTAGTATTGACACACACCCCATTAAACAATAAGTTGCTGGGAACAAAACCATCTGTTATTTTGGTTATCCATGATTTTCCTCTTATTGTCAGTTTGAAAAGATAATAACCCTCAGTGTACCCGATGAAAAGATGAATGTATTATGTATTTACTCAGGAATAGCCCCATTGAGAGGATGAAGCATGTCCAGTGGTACTAAAGGACTATCACTGCAGTGTTGCGTGTTATTATCCCTTTTCTGGAGAGCACTGCCCTGTGGATTCTTTATTCACCACCTCAGTGTGATAGTCTGTTTTGTGGTGCAAAACTGGCCGCCATTTACATTAAAACAAAACCCGTGTCTCTAGATTAGTGCTGGTAAAGGGCAACACAAGCAGCATTTCATGTAAGGGTATCCGTATTTCACTCGTCTACACTGAAGTTCATATTTTTGGCACGTCGTCTGCAACTTCTAGCTTTCATTTCTAACCTTCTCTGTGTGCCTCAAATGGAGCTCTTGACTTGGCCCCATAGCTCCCGGCTGAAACGTGCTTAATATTGGAGGACGCCTGCTTTTATCATGTCTTCCTTCTTATTCTCCTGACAGAGCCATAAATACTGCACAAGCTATTAGTTGACAATACCTCGCTGATTGATATGCTCCTTTGGGTCCTAAAAATGCAACTTGTAGCCTACTGTTAACATTTCAAGGTTAATAAAACAGTCACTTTGTATTTCATACCTGTGTTTGATTGAGGTTGTTGGAATTGTTCTTTGATGGAGATCAGGCATGTCAAAACTACATAAACACCGACAATGTTTCAAGAAAGTTCAAAACAAAAGAAAGGTACAACGAGCTCAAGTTGACTGTTAACTTTCCGCTATCACGTGTGATGTGTCAAAATCTTTTATTTTTCCTCTATTTAAAATGCAGTCAAAGAATCAAACAAACCGCCCTACGATGTCCCCAAGGGAATGATCTTGAGATTTCTTTTTTCCTTCCCATCTGTCAAAAATCATACATTTGCTCCAATACACAGTCTGCAGAGGAAATGTGGCAAGGTTTCTGTGCATTCATTTTTGTAAAAGAGCATTTGACAGCTACTACGGGTACATTTGAATCTGTTCTCGAGTAAATGGGTCATAGAATCATTAATGTATACTGTGTGTACAACATGCATTCTACCAGCTTCGACTGGAACTCATGCTTTTGAGACTTGACTTCAAATGAATCCAAATTAAAATCTGCCTTTGCTAAATTTGCTCAAAGCAGAGGGGTTCTCAATGGAAACTGAGTGAACGTAATACATGAAGCTTTTATAAGCAATATGGCGGCTATAAAGCAATGTCCTAGCCTGATCCATTCAGACACACGATTATACAGTATGTGACTTATCTGCCCCGAGCTGCTCTTTTCATTGGCCGTGTTTTGTGCAATGCAAGGCTACATCTGAATTCAGCCAAATTACCTCATTCCTTGTCCTTCTTTGTGCTTCAAAAGTGATCTTTTATGAGATAGGGCAACACCAGGTTTGGTCTAGTGACATTTAACACCATAATGATGTGTTTACTGCCACTTTGGTAAATGTTATGCCACAAAGGTCAATAAAAGACAAAGAAGGAGAAACATGTAATAAATGTATGTATGTTATTTTCTACTTGAGGTACAGGAAACAAATGCACCCTTCTGTTTTCAAATACAGTATATCTGCAATGTCCAGTTTCACCATAGAAATGCTTAAAATGATGTATAACAGAATACAAATACAAGTTATTTACAGTTACGGATTATTGTCACTATCAGGAAGTTGACCTTTATTAATACAAAAAAGAGACAGATATAGAGGCAGTGTGTGTGGAAGTGTTCATTCATAAGTGTGCTCAACTGAACCGAGAGAAGTGTTTATTCAAGTGAAAATCCTTAAGGCAAAAACATGGTTTTAGAGCTTGCATTAACTATTTCAGAGGTTTCAAGTGTCATGGATAAAGTAGAATTACTAATGCAACAACACATCACTAGTAAATGTGATGTGTTAAACTAACCTGATGTTAGTTCTTAGGCCTTTATACACTGAGAGACATAGTCCTCAGCTGGCCATGGGTCTTCCCCAGGGTCTCCTCCCGGTGGGACATGCCCGTATCACCTCTCCAGGGAAGCATCCAGGAGGCATCCAGGCAGCCTCTGAAACAGATGCCAGAGCCACCTCAACTGGCTGCTTCCAAAGTGGAGAAGCAGTGACTCTACGCTACTATCTCTGAGGTAGCGTCCAGCTACTCTGCGGTGGAAGCTCATTTTGACCACTTTGATTGGCGATCTTTTCCTTTGATTGGTGATCTTGTTCCCCTGCACCACCGAGCACTTGTTCTTCACAACAAGAATGTCCTGGATTGATTCCACCTCCAGACCTTTCTGCAAGGAGTTTGCATGTTCTCCCCATGTCTGTGTAGGTTTCCTCCGGATGCTCCGGTTTCCCCCACCACTAAAAAAACATGTATAATAGGTCTGACATGCGACACTTGTATGGTGACCCTCCTTCCACCTGTGTGGAGTGAGAAATAGATCCCCACAATAATTATGAAGTGATTTGTGAAAGTAAAGGCACTATAAAAATAAAGATTACTTACTTACTTACTTACTTTTCGGTCATGACCCAAAGGTCAGGACCGTAGATGAGGTAGGGAACATATATTGACTGGTAAATCGAGAGCTTTGCCTTTTGACTCTGCTCCCTCTTTACCACTTTTTTTTTCTCCACAGGAATATGTAAAAATAAAAGGTCAAAGTGAATTGTGAAATAATGTACTACAGCAAGTTTATCATCCAAGTGGGGCAATACAAAAATTTAAATATGCAATTTTTTGCTAGGACAACTTCATAAAGAACTTTTGGATTCAAGCACAAGCTAAAATCCAAACTTTGATGATGAGAGCTTCACTCTTCACACGGCTTGTTACGCAGTCATTAGGTATTGTCTCTTCTTCACCCACATGTAAGAAACAGGATATAATACCTTCATACAAGAGTTTTGCTGCCTAAACAAACTGAAGAATAATAATGTCTAAATCTGTTCTCCATAATTCGAATTGTATTGACTGATGTATATTAAAAGGGGGTAGGCCCATATAAAGACATGGGGCTGTCTACTCCGTTTGAGCCCCATGTGGTGTAATCTGTATAGTATCTATATATATATACATATATATATGACAGCCGGAGCTCAATAATTGAAATGATATTAAATTAATTACTGCTTTGTAGGCAACACGAGTTTTTGGTAGATAGTGATAATGTTACCTTATGTTACCGTACAAACATCATATTCAACAATATACAGTATATATTATAAATGTCTCCATTGTGAGATCAATAAAGTTGATCTAATCTTATCAGTTAAAAACACTCATAGTCCTCTCTTCACCTCTGCGTTTCTAAATATACATTGCTTTCTTCAAGTAATTTCAAAGCCAGACGAAAGTGCAGACAGCACAAGTGTAACAAGGGGAGGTTTGTTCCCTCATGATCAAATACAGTCCGTTCTCAAAACTATTAATTAGCTGTGCGTGCTAATTTAGTTCCAAAAGCAGGGATGCAATCAAAGGGATTATTTTTTCCTTTTTATTTCTCCGGCAGAGTCCGCTTTCGTGCTGTTCTGTGTGTGGTACCTTTTGTTGTTGTTTGCAGAGGAAGATGTTAGACGCTGTTTCTTGATGTGAGTTTGTATGACTCTTCAGGAGCTGGGCCATAGAAAGTTCAGACAGATTGCGTTTAAGTTGTTACTCAAATCTCTCTTGGTTTGCTTGCCATCTGTCCGCTCTGTGGACATTTGGCCACCGACCAACAATTAGCTGTCTATTGTGATGGCAAAGGGGTTAGCACTTACCTGGTTTTGAATACCAGCTGGCACAGGGCCTGAGTGGAGTTCACATGTTCTCCTGTCTGCGTAGAAAATTATCAAACAAATCCCAAGTTAATGCAGACAGTATTTTTGTGCAGGAATTACTACGTGGATGATGTGTAATTTATCAAGATCGTTTGCCTGACTCTCCTCTGGAAAAGCAATTTTTTTCAGACATGTCTCATATGTGCTCTGGCACTTGTCCAAAATTGGCTTGTTATTGGAATGTTAAGTCTAGTTGCATCAGAGCCACACTATGTGATTGGAGTAACCGTGTGTGTGACTGAGAATGACCAGAGGTGGCTGCCGATATGTGCAAAAATGGCCAAATAATCACTTAGCGCGTCCTAAGCTTTAGATGAAATACACTATTAAAATAAAGTAGATGGGGGATGCATTTAGATAAAAAATAAGAATTAAATCCTGACAACATCCTAGACTCTGATTTAAAGTATTGTCAGCTGTGGTTAGAAGCTGGATAATGAGAGAACTTACCTGTGGGGAGTCCCGTCCCGCACCACGAGAGTGCACTCCCAATGAAGGAGATGGAAGCTGACACTGCAACAACAAATTGGTAAAAGCTTGATACAAAAGCACGACAATGGTCCAAAAACTATTTAATGACTTTACCAATACAAAACCAGAATGAAGGAACAGATGTGTGCATGGTTTTGTGTTGACGCAGTCCCAAACAGTTTTGCTGCCACCACAAAGCCCACACAAAAGGTGACCAAACAAAAGGTGACCGCACACTGACTTGACACAAAAGCATTTATCCCTGAACCAAGAGTGAGTTGCAGGAAACTGTTTCACCATCGTGAGGATGAATTGATATTGGCTAAATTCTGTCCTGAAGTACTGTCATTTGTGACTTCTTTTGAGTGAGTGTCAAGAGACTGCTGCTGCACAAGTCGCACTCACCTGTATTGAGCGCTGTGCTCTCTAGTAGCCTCTCCAGCCTCTCTGCTGCTGCTCTGCTGTGGCCCACTGGAGGAGACAGGCCGGTGTCAGGTGCTGGTCCTGATGAGAGGCCTTCCCCTGTCTGTGAGTGTCTCTGTGTAGATCACAGAGCACACACATTGTCTCAGACGTGTGAATTCCCTGAAGGTACAGCTGCTCAACATTATGTCTCTCCCTTGCTTTGATGTTGTGTCTGCGTGGTGACCTTTGCAAAGTTTGTCTTTTCTCAAAAGTTGGGAGTGTACACACAACGTCTGGATTTAGTGTGTGTTTGTAACGGTTCATCTGCCCCAGGGCAACAACTGTGGCTTTAATCCTATAGTAGTTACCGCCGCCATATGGGGAAGTGGATGGGCAAGGCTTGTGTAGTAGGTATGAAATATTTGACCATTATTTTTCCAGCACTGAGCACTGGACCTTGCATGATGAAAAATATCAAGCACTTTTTTATCCAAACATTATAAGTGGAAAATAGTCAAAACTGACCTTTTTTATTGGACATTTAGACACTTGGTAACACTTTACATTACGGGCCGGTAAGTCCATGGTACTTACAGTGGTACTTCTAGGTACTTACAGTGGTACTTCTAGGTACTTACGGTGGTACTTACGGTGGTACTTACGGTGGTACTTACGGTGGTACTTACGGTGGTACTTACGGTGGTACTTACGGTGGTACTTACAGTGGTACTTACAGTGGTACTTACAGTGATACTTCTAGGTACTTACAGTGGTACTTCTAGGTACTTACAGTGGTACTAACGGTGGTACTTACGGTGGTACTTACGGTGGTACTTACGGTGGTACTTACGGTGGTACTTACGGTGGTACTTACGGTGGTACTTACGGTGGTACTTACAGGGGTACTTACGGTGGTACTTACGGTGGTACTTACAGTGGTACTTACAGTGGTACTTACAGTGGTACTTACAGTGGTACTTACTGTGGTACTTCTAGGTACTTCTAGGTACTTACAGTGGTACTTCTAGTGGTACTTCTAGGTACTTATTGTGGTACTTACAGTGGTACTTCTAGGTACTTACAGTGGTACTTAGAGGTACTTATTGTGGTACTTACAGTGGTACTTCTAGGTACTTATTGTGATAATTCTAGATACAGCTGTAACTTAGTAATTCAAGGACACTACAGTATTATTCCTATGTAGTAAATGTGGTACTTCTACATACATACATACAGAGGTCATTTGTAGGATTGTTTGACTATAAAACATAAAACAACATTATGTAAAACAAACGTCTTTATTAATATGGAATAAGTAGCACAGAAAGGACAGTATAAATACATGTAATGCATATTTCAAAACAAGTTTCAAGGACAAGGGAAACACTGCAAGAACTAGGTACCCAACCCAAGTAACAAGAATTACACATTACCAGGTACTTACCAGCCAAGTACCAGGTACTTACCAGCAAGTACCAGGTACTTACCAGCAAGTACCAGGTACTTACCATAGGGACTGGCCCATAATAAGACAAAGGACTTTAACATAAGTACCAGCGATAACACCAGTAATTATACAGTAAGTACCAGGTACTTACCATAGGATCCATCCATCCATCCATTTTCTTCCGCTTTATCCGTTGCCGGGTCGCGGGGGCAGCAGTCTAAGCAGAGACGCCCAGACTTCCCTATCCACACACACTTCCTCCAGCTCGTCCGGGGGGACCCCAAGGCGTTCCCAGGCCAGCTGAGAGACATAGTCCCTCCAGCGTGTCCTAGGTCTTCCGCGGGGCCTCCTCCCGGTGGGACGTGCCCGGAACACCTCCCCAGGGAGGCGTCCAGGAGGCATCCGGAACAGATGCCCGAGCCACCTCAACTGGTTCCTCTCGACGTGGAGAAGCAGCGGCTCTACTCCGAGCTCCTCCCGTGTGACTGAGCTCCTCACCCTATCTCTAAGGGAGCGCCCAGCCACTCTGCGGAGGAAGCTCATTTCGACCGCTTGTATCCGCGATCTCGTTCTTTCGGTCATTACCCAAAGCTCATGACCATAGGTGAGGGAGGGAACGAAGATTGACCGGTAAATCGAGAGCTTTGCCTTTCGGCTCAGCTCCTTCTTTACCACAACAGTCCGATACAGCGACCGCATCACTGCGCACGCTGCACCGATCCGCCTGTCAATCTCACGCTCCATTCTTCCCTCACTCGTGAACAAGACCCCGAGATACTTGAACTCCTCCACTTGAGGAAGGACCTCTCCACCCACCTGAAGAGGGCAGGGCACCTTTTTCCGGTCGAGCACCATGGCCTCAGATTTGGAGGTGCTGATTCTCATCCCAGCCGCTTCACACTCGGCTGCAAACCGTCCCAGTGCATGCTGCAGGTCCTGGTTCGTTGGAGCCAACAGGACAACATCGTCCGCAAACAGCAGAGATGAAATCCTGTGGTCCCCGAACCGGACCCCCTCCGACCCCTGGCTGCGCCTAGATATTCTGTCCATAAATACAGTGAACAGAACCGGTGACAAAGGGCAGCCCTGTCGGAGGCCAACATTCACCGGGAACAGGTCTGACTTACTGCCGGCAATGCGAACACAGCTCTGGCTCCGGTCATACAGGGACCGGATGGCCCTCAGCAGAGGACCCCCGACCCCGTACTCCCGGAGAACCCCCCAAAGGACACCCCGGGGAACACAGTCGAACGCCTTCTCCAAATCCACAAAGCACATGTGGACAGGTTGGGCGAACTCCCATGAACCCTCGAGTATCCGATGGAGAGTATAGAGCTGGTCCAGTGTTCCGCGACCGGGACGAAAACCACACTGCTCCTCCTGGATCCGAGATTCGACCATCGGCCGTAGCCTCCTCTCCAGTACCTTGGAGTAGACCTTACCGGGGAGGCTGAGGAGTGTGATCCCACGATAATTGGAACACACCCTCCGGTCCCCCTTCTTGTAGAGAGGGACCACCACCCCGGTCTGCCACTCCATTGGCACCGCCCCCGATCGCCACGCGATGTTGCAGAGACGTGTCAGCCAAGACAGTCCTACAACATCCAGAGACTTTAGATAATCAGGGCGGATCTCATCCACACCCGGAGCCTTGCCACCATGGAGGCTACCAACCACCTTGGTGACCTCAGCCAGGGAGATGGATGTATCCGCCCCAACATCCTCAGCCTCTGCCTCTGAAACAGAGGACGTGACGGGGGGATTGAGGAGAACCTCAAAGTATTCCTTCCACCGCCCGACAATATCCCCAGTCGAGGTCAGCAGCTCTCCACCCGCACCGTACATGGTGTTGGCAAAGAACTGCTTCCCCCTCCTGAGGCGCCGGACGGTTTGCCAGAATTTCTTTGAGGCCGACCGATAGTCATGCTCCATGGACTCTCCGAACTCCTCCCAGTCCCGGGTTTTTGCCTCTGCAACAGCCCGGGCCGCGGCACGCTTGGCCTGCCGGTACTGGACAGCTGCCTCAGGAGTCCCCCGAACCATCATGGCTCGATAGGACTCCTTCTTCAGCCTGACAGCATCCCTTACTGCCGGTGTCCACCACCGGGTTCGGGGGTTGCCGCCGGGACCAGCACCAGAGACCTTGCGACCACAGCTATGAGCCGCCGCATCGGCGATTGAGGCAGAGAACATGGTCCACTCGGACTCCATGTCCCCCTCCTCCACCGGGACCTGGGAGAAACTCTCCCGGAGGTGTGAGTTGAAAGTCCGTCTGACAGGGGGCTCAGCGAGACGTTCCCAGCAGACCCTCACTATACGCTTGGGTCTGCCAGGTCTGACCGGCTTCTTCCCCTGCCAGCGGATCCAACTCACGACCAGGTGATGATCGGTTGACAGCTCCGCCCCTCTCTTTACCCGAGTGTCCGAGACACGCGGTCGAAGGTCAGATGATACGACAACAAAGTCGATCATCGACCTCCGGCCTAGGGTGTCCTGGTGCCACGTGCACTGGTGGACACCCTTGTGCTCGAACATGGTGTTCGTGATGGACAAACTGTGACTGGCACAGAAGTCTAACAACTGAACACCGCTCGGGTTCAGATCAGGGGGGCCGCTCTTCCCGATCACCCCTCTCCAAGTGTCACTGGCGTTTCCCACATGGGCGTTGAAGTCCCCCAGGAGAATAACGGAGTCCCCGGGCGGTGCACCGTCCAGTACCCCTCCCAAGGACTCCAAGAAGGCCGGGTACTCTGCACTGCTGTTAGGCCCGTAGGCCGTCACAACAGTGAGAGACTTATCCCCCACCCGGAGGCGGAGGGACGCGACCCTCTCATTCACCGGGGAGAACTCCAACACGTGGCGGCTGAGATGGGGGGCAATGAGAATGGCCACCCCAGCTCGCCGCCTCTCCCCGCGGGAAACACCAGAAAAGTGGAGCGTCCAACCCCTCTCAAGGAGTTGGGTTCCAGAGCCCAAGCTGTGTGTGGAGGTGAGGCCGACTATCTCTAGTCGGTATCGCTCAACCTCCCCCACGAGCTCGGGCTCCTTCCCCCCCAGTGAGGTGACGTTCCACGTCCCAAGAGCCAGCTGTTGTGTGTGCGGACTGGGTCGTCGAGGTCTCCGCCTTCGACTGCTGCCCAGTCCTCTCTGCACCGTTTCGCCACCACGGACCCCTCTGCGGGTGGTGGGCCCACAGGAGGGACTGCCCACGTCGTCCATTCGGGCTGAGCCCGGCCGGGCCCCGTGGGCTAAGGCCCGGCCACCAGGCGCTCGCCAACGAGCCCCGACCCCAGGCCTGGCTCCAGGGTGGGGCCCCGGCTGCGCCATGCCGGGCGACGTCACTGATTTCTTTTGAGTGCCTTACCATAGGAACTGGCCCATAATAAGACAAAGGACTTACCCATAAGTACTAGTGATACCAGTAATTATATAGTATACCATGTACTTACCAGCAAGTACCATGTACTTACCAGCAAGTACCAGGTACTTACCATAGGGACTGGCCCATAATAAGACAAAGGACTCTAACATAAGTACCAGTGATAACACCAGTAATTATACAGTAAGTACCAGGTACTTACCATAGGGACTGGCCCATAATAAGACAAAGGACTTTAACATAAGTACCAGTGATAACACCAGTAATTATATAGTAAGTACCAGGTACTTACCATAGGAACTGGCCCATAATAAGACAAAGGACTTACCCATAAGTACTAGTGATACCAGTAATTATATAGTATACCATGTACTTACCAGCAAGTACCATGTACTTACCAGCAAGTACCAGGTACTTACCATAGGGACTGGCCCATAATAAGACAAAGGACTTTAACATAAGTACCAGTGATAACACCAGTAATTATACAGTAAGTACCAGGTACTTACCATAGGGACTGGCCCATAATAAGACAAAGGACTTTAACATAAGTACCAGTGATAACACCAGTAATTATATAGTAAGTACCAGGTACTTACCATAGGAACTGGCCCATAATAAGACAAAGGACTTACCCATAAGTACTAGTGATACCAGTAATTATATAGTATACCATGTACTTACCAGCAAGTACCAGGTACTTACCAGCAAGTACCAGGTACTTACCAGCAAGTACCAGGTACTTACCAGCAAGTACCAGGTACTTACCAGCAAGTACCAGGTACTTACCAGCAAGTACCAGGTACTTACCAGCAAGTACCAGGTACTTACCAGCAAGTACCAGGTACTTGCTGGTAAGTACATGGATACTATATAATTACTGGTATCACTAGTACTTATGGGTAAGTCCTTTGTCTTATTATGGGCCAGTTCCTATGGTAAGTACCTGGTACTTACTATATAATTACTGGTGTTATCACTGGTACTTATGTTAAAGTCCTTTGTCTTATTATGGGCCAGTCCCTATGGTAAGTACCTGGTACTTACTGTATAATTACTGGTGTTATCACTGGTACTTATGTTAAAGTCCTTTGTCTTATTATGGGCCAGTCCCTATGGTAAGTACCTGGTACTTGCT
The DNA here is from genome assembly GCA_964034765.1 of Knipowitschia caucasica. NCBI lineage: Eukaryota > Metazoa > Chordata > Actinopteri > Gobiiformes > Gobiidae > Knipowitschia > Knipowitschia caucasica. The sequence goes on from OZ035830.1 coordinate 32,025,721, forward strand.
GGTAAGTACATGGTACTTGCTGGTAAGTACATGGTATACTATATAATTACTGGTATCACTAGTACTTATGGGTACGTCCTTTGTCTTATTATGGGCCAGTTCCTATGGTAAGTACCTGGTACTTACTATATAATTACTGGTGTTATCACTGGTACTTATGTTAAAGTCCTTTGTCTTATTATGGGCCAGTCCCTATGGTAAGTACCTGGTACTTACTGTATAATTACTGGTGTTATCACTGGTACTTATGTTAAAGTCCTTTGTCTTATTATGGGCCAGTCCCTATGGTAAGTACCTGGTACTTGCTGTTAAGTACCTGGTACTTGCTGGTAAGTACCTGGTACTTGCTGGTAAGTACCTGGTACTTGGCTGGTAAGTACCTGGTAATGTGTAATTCTTGTTACTTGGGTTGGGTACCTAGTTCTTGCAGTGTTTCCCTTGTCCTTGAAACTTGTTTTGAAATATGCATTACATGTATTTATACTGTCCTTTCTGTGCTACTTATTCCATATTAATAAAGACGTTTGTTTTACATAATGTTGTTTTATGTTTTATAGTCAAACAATCCTACAAATGACCTCTGTATGTATGTATGTAGAAGTACCACATTTACTACATAGGAATAATACTGTAGTGTCCTTGAATTACTAAGTTACAGCTGTATCTAGAATTATCACAATAAGTACCTAGAAGTACCACTGTAAGTACCACAATAATACCTCTAAGTACCACTGTAAGTACCTAGAAGTACCACTGTAAGTACCACAATAAGTACCTAGAAGTACCACTAGAAGTACCACTGTAAGTACCTAGAAGTACCTAGAAGTACCACTGTAAGTACCACTGTAAGTACCACTGTAAGTACCACTGTAAGTATCACCGTAAGTACCACCGTAAGTACCCCTGTAAGTACCACCGTAAGTACCACCGTAAGTACCACCGTAAGTACCACCGTAAGTACCACCGTAAGTACCACCGTAAGTACCACCGTAAGTACCACTGTAAGTACCTAGAAGTACCACTGTAAGTACCTAGAAGTACCACTGTAAGTACCACTGTAAGTACCACCGTAAGTACCACCGTAAGTACCACCGTAAGTACCCCTGTAAGTACCACCGTAAGTACCACCGTAAGTACCACCGTAAGTACCACCGTAAGTACCACTGTAAGTACCTAGAAGTACCACTGTAAGTACCTAGAAGTACCACTGTAAGTACCACTGTAAGTACCACTGTAAGTACCACCGTAAGTACCACCGTAAGTACCACCGTAAGTACCCCTGTAAGTACCACCGTAATTACCACCGTAAGTACCACCGTAAGTACCACCGTAAGTACCACCGTAAGTACCACCGTAAGTTCCACCGTAAGTACCACCGTAAGTACCACTGTAAGTACCTAGAAGTACCACTGTAAGTACCTAGAAGTACCACTGTAAGTACCATGGACTTACCGGCCCGTAATGTAAAGTGTTACCAGACACTTCATTGAAAGTCTTTGTGTTTTCTGTTATAATTGAATCTAGTGTCAAAAAAAAAAAAAAAAAAAAAAAAAAAAATAGGGGCGAGAGTAGCTCAGTTGGTAGAGCACTGGCCTTTAGGCCTGAAGGTCGTGGGTTCGAGCCCACCATAAGACCTACTTCACGACTCCCACTGATGACTGCTGTCGTTGTGTCCTTGGGCAAGACACTTAACCCCACTTTGCCTGAAGCTCCCACTGAAAGATCTCAGCTCCTGTGGACTCACCACCTGCAGGAGGATCAGTGAGGGGCTGGTGCTAAGTGTACTGGGTGCAGCTTTGACTGCCACCCCCCCGACCCAGAAATGGATTAAGGGGAAGAAAATGGATGGATGGATGGTGTCAAAATTGAGTTTTCTTGGTAAGCTTTCTAAATCATTATTGAAATAACCTTTACCAATTAATCATCATCATGTTTTCTGATCAACTCTGCTCATACTCAAGTGTAGAAAAATAAACGAGGACAAATGGAATATGGAACGCATTCTCACAAGACAAAGTGCTTCTGACTATGTAATGTGTGAATGTCTGTATTTCTATGCAAGCATGTGCTGTTTGATTTAAACTCAACCTGTCGTTTCCTATTAGCCAAAGACAACAATCCGTGGTTTTGTATTTGACGATGTGGTCCGCACGCTCGAGTGGACGGCCAATTAGTAGGTCACTGATGTGGTAAGTGCAATGCATGTCCTATCTATAATCACCTCGTAATGTGTCTCTTATTTTCCCCGCACCTTCAGTGATCTGAGCCAGTTAAATATAGGTGTCTTGGTTTGCAATTATTGACGTAGTAAAAGCAGGCTTTGAAATATGTATTCCAGTTAATCCGCCTCTTTACCTCATTAGTATTGACGGAGGATTTTTTCGAGGGAAGATCCTGGATGAAAAGCTCATGTTGGCCGTCACGTCTCCGGCCCCCGTCCCCCTCCCATGGGACATGTCCTTATTGGTAAGTGGCTCCGATTCAGCGCTCTCTGCTCGCGGTATCTTTAATGTATCGCTGTTGTTTAATATTTGACATGCACTCTACTGTACGCGGCCAGATCATTCATATGCATTCATTTGGTATGCACATCAGATGAGGTAGCCTTTGATGTATCATTTTCGCTACTCCACCACTATCTCTTTGCATAATATTAAAGTAGATCTGTGCGCACAAAGGACTGATTCAGTCAACTGTTTGCCTTTCCTTTAAATCCAGCTTTAGGCTTTACTGTCAAAATAGTCTTTATCCCTTCAGAAGGAACACAGTTACCAGTGCGCTTACTCCTCACACTCTGAGAATTATTCAAATAAGCTTTACATGCACCTCTAAAAGTGTCATGACTATTTTTACCCCACATTGTCAACATAAAAAAGATTTGGAAATCTTATCTGTGAGCTTTTATCTCGTAGATAACCTGCATTAGATTGAATTGTAGACAGGTTGTAGTGTAGACTGTTTTGTCCATGCTCCAGAGTCTTTGAGTGTCCAAAAGAGCGCTATATAAGTTGGCTGTATTATTATTATTATCATTATTAGCCTTTGTAAGTAGCAAAACACAGCATTATGGTGAAACTGTTGCTTGTGAGTATTGAGTTTAGATATATTTTGGCCTCGGACATATCTTTAGACTACCTTTTTCAGAGCGTTGTGAATAAAATCTCTTTTGTTGTGTAATTGAAAAGAAAATGGTAAGTATCTTAGTTTAAAGCACGTTTCGGTTTCTTATGTTTGAAAGAGAAAATCTTCCTTTGTTTTGTAACCATGAGATTATAAAAATATCTATCTTAAATCTCAGTAAAGGCAAAGTAATGTCCTTGGTTTGAGTTCTTCTCCTCATTCATGACCTTTGACTGTACATTTTTTTTCCCAATCACAAACGTTGTAAAGCTGGGAGTTTAGTACTTTAGTACCTTGGTCACAAAGTTGCCTTGAAACGCAACATTGAACACGTGTGGCGAGCAACACCTTTGAAAATATGAGCAAAGCAGCAGTGATAAACCAACCTTGATGTGTATTTCTTACTTTAAAGAATTCATTTGTGGTTATACAGAAGCTATTGTGCAGTGGATTATGTCTTAAAGCTGCATTACTGGGGCAAATGCATGATCTAATTACCAGCTTACAAATAGATGCTTTGAGGTGAAAGCAGTGTATGCATTTAATCTTACAAAGGTTCAGAAAGCAGAGTCTGTAACGTGAATAGAGAAAAATACATGAGAGCCCACATTTAACCTAACTTTGAAACAAACAAAAACATTAACCGTGAAATTATATCTTGTTCCTCACATTATAAACAGTTTGGTTCTATCACTTGTTCCACATACATGCATTTTTGGCCTCTGTCATATCTTTAGATCAACTTTTTTTCTCAGTGAAAAAGGACCAGCCCTCAAAGTGTCAATCATCTCTCAGAATATAAAAGATCAACTGTTTTTTAATAAGATATGTTTGTATTTAGTTATGTGTTCCTTTCATGGAAGTGCTTTGCTTAGGAAGGAATGTTGTAGTCTGATTTGTTCCGAAAATGTTATTTAAACAGGACTATCTGTTGGGACAAACAATATGCATTAATGGAGCCAAAAACAAAAGTTAGGTACTCCAGCTTTTATTTCTTCAAAGGTAATTGTTTTGTATTGTTTGTTTTGGAAAATAGGAAAAAAATATTGTATGTGGGGAAAAAAAATCTGCTTTTTCACCAAGTTGTCACAAAATGCTTCTTGATTGATCCACTATGTACACTTATTATAGATATTTCCCATGGGTACAAAACCATTTTTAAAACATTTGGATTTTATTTTCAAAAGATGATAAAAAGCTAGAACTTGTTATTCACACTTGAAACACTTTTGCTCACGGCTCACATCCTGTAATGACTCGAGGACACACTGCCCTCCCTCGCGCTGCACAAGGGACACAAGCACATGTACAGCTGCTCTTCTTCAGTCTGTGTGAGAACAAGTCCTTGTCTCAAAGGTTATGAATTATGCTCTGCTTTGCACTGCACTTAAAGGTTACTGTAGTTTCGTCTTACATGATTGGTATCAAATTATTTGTCCTGTTGGTATTTGAAGGAAAGCTGCACATTTTTGAAGTGTAGACCTTTAGAAAAACCACGAGAATGCATTTTCTCTCCAACTAACAACTACAAGACATTCACATTTGAAGTTTATCCATAGTTGTATAGATTTTCTTGGTGTTACTATATTTGTGGGTGAGCGTTATGTAAATATATGTGGCATGTGCATGAAGCGGACCTCTCTCTTTCTCCTCTGGGGTAAAGCCTGGTTTGTCTGTGCATTATTTGTGTGTGTTCTCCTGGCTTTAAGCAAAGCTGAGCACATCTATCTCCATCTTATCAGCATAACCCCACTTATCGTTCAGCGGTAGGATGCTGCTAGCGTTGACCTTCCCTTGTCCCCCAGGAGCAGGAGAAGAGTGGAGTGTGCTATATGAAATAATTATGCATCGCGAGAGGACAAGACCTTCTGACAGCCGCACTTATCGGCACCCACACTAAAACCCTTCTAAATCATGAGGGACTGTGTAATCCCCTGATGACTGAAGTGCCACTGTGCTCTGTCTTCAGGCACCAAAGAAGAAAGTAACTTTAATACTTTTACTTTTTGCACTACATAATTGAACTGTAATGCTATTTAAGGCACTTCTTACTTGAAAAATTCATGTCACCTTTCATCTCAGAATGCACTAATACATGTTATTGTTCAGTGGTGCTTGAAAGTTTTCACACCCAGACAGAGATTTCATTGTTTTGACCATATGTTGGAGGTTATGAATGACAAAAACGTTTTTTCCACCCATCATTAGTGCAGTCCTGGAAATTACAAGAACTGGAGGCTTATGCTAAGGAGGAGAATGGGCAGCTTAACCATCAGAGGACAAAGAACCTTCTTCACAACTTCCCCAAAATACACCAAGCTTCAAAGATGTTAAAGGGTATGTCGTAGATTAACCACACAGACGGATCGTGGCGCACCAGAGCTCCTGGAGTTTATTAGGTTTCCTTCAGGTTTCAGTTGTTTCAGTTTTTTTCAGTTTTCTCAGACAGAACAAAGTCAGGACAGGGTTTATATAGTCATTGTTGCATCACAGATACGTCACACATCGAAAGACATACGTGTCGCATCCAGAGACAATCAGAACATATCATAGTCATAACATGAATACACAAGGAGTCTTGCGTTTGTCCACCTGCGTAGGCCATAGCTGTCTAATCACGATAGGTAAATACACGCTTTTGACAACTGGGGATTGGAAATTCATCATTATGATTTCAAGATAGAAGATGATATTTAGACAAGAAATGGCTGCACGCAACCATGAACAACGGATTATGAATTAGTTTGTTTAAGATTAAGAGATCAGATTAAGAGATCCTTTATTCGTCCCACAATGGGGAAACAGTTTGTGTTTTAATGAACAGCTGTGCTTTTAATACACCAGACTGTAATTAGGTTTAGGCTTATAGTTCCATTAGCTGGGTATCCCACACACACACCTTTACATGAACTATTGTACATGTTTTTAGTTGCAGGGCAAACCGGAGACCCCGGAGAAAACCTTCACTGGGAGAACATGCACATTCCTCAGAAAAAGGCTCCATCTGGAGGTGGAATTTAACCCAGGATCTTTTTACTGTGAAGCAAAAGTGCTAACCACTCGCTATCTCGCTGATCTTTCATAATCTCTAAGATATATCAAATAGTTTCTATTTCTTCCTGGATGTGTGCACTTTCAACAACAGCTGTAAGCTGGGACAATTCCATTCCGGTACTTTACAGAAAAACATCTTGAGCATATAAAAGGGGATGTTTGAACAGTAAGCTTTATTTTAATCATTAAAGTGAAGGTCAGTTACTTTTCAAATTGTGACAAGAAAGTGAAACTTTGTGAAGACAAGCACTGGTTAGACCAAGCCCCGGCGATCCAAGATGGCGCCCTATTCAAATGAATGGTTGTGCTCAGTGGCGCTTTGTGACAGCACGGGGGCTGAAAGATTAGCGGAAGTCGCCTGGAACTCGCAAAGATCTATGGGAAACTCGCCTGTATTTGAGCATCGTCTGGTCCTCCCGGTTCTGCGCAGTGGATGATCTCCCATAATGCGTTGCGTCAAACACGCGTGTGTGGGTCTCACACCGGGTCTCACGCACGTGCACAGAGGGGCTCGGCCGCGCTCTATCCAATCAGAGCAGTTCATCAGAGCGGGAGTTAGAGCGAGAGCCAGACGAGCAGAGTTTGTGGCACTAAAGTGTGGATTTAAACAAAACCGAAGGATTTAAGAAGAAAAAAAGTTCAGGATGACAAGGGACACTAAAATCCCCACAAAATCCGATCTTTATTAAAGCTGTAGGTTCTCTGTCAGCTGAGGTTGAGCTGTTTTAATATGCATTGAGTCCTATGGGGAAAATTTCTGGGTAGCCCACGTGAATTTAGTCTGGTTCAGTCTGCAGTACCGCGAGAATCCTCTGAGCACATGAGTTATTCAGCTACAAGCTTGTAATACCCTATCCAGTTAATATAATACATCCATGGGTTAGACACATACTTACCCTTGCAGCTTCCTGATTGGTCTAAATTAGTTCTGAAATGCCATTGAAATAAAAAAGGAATGTACAGTATGCTCAATATAGAGTACTTCCGAGTATTTACCTCCCCTTTCCTTTCTCCAGATTCTTGCTTACTTCCATCTCTCTTCTGTCATGAATAAAACTTGTATTATACCGTAGACTGAAGGGTAAAAAATGTGCTGCATAAAAGTGTCATGGATAAAAGTTTGTGCCCTGTTCAGAGGCATTAAAAGTGGAGCAGTCAGTGTGTCCCAGGTCTCAAGGATTATTAGGCGAGTTTGTCCCGTCATGGCCGTCTGTGCTCAGCCTCTTTACAAATGGTGCGCTTCACTCCGTGCCCAAGCACCCAATCCATCACCACCTTTGGGTGCCATCGTCGCTTCAGTCCTTGGAGCTCAGCAATCTTTCCACAAGCTAAATCATAGTAATTCTTTGCTCCCTTCATTAGTCAATCAGACCTCCTTAGACACAGGCTATAATCTGGATTTGATGATCCTTTATTTCCTCTGTAACCTTATGCTCCTTAATGGTCCACAGCCTGTGATTGGTGTGAGGCTAAATGCTAGAATTCCCACCACTGTCTGTGCCAGCCTTCTGTTGGGTCTTTACATAAATACAAGCTTTGAAATGCAAATCATGAAAAGATTATAGGTGTGCTTGCGCAGGAGCGTGCTGTGAATTTGGCTCATAAACACAGATTGTCTTGATGCAATTTATATGTAGCTCCTCCGGAACAAAACAAAAACTCTTTGAAGTGGGGTTTCTGACCATTACACCATAACACTGCTGTACTCTCCCAGAATAGTAAAGATATCACACTGCGGCAAAGCATTCTTGCACTTTGTGTTGTAGCTCTTTTAAGTTGACGTTGTATCTGAAGAGACAATGCAACGAACAAGTCGACTTCAGAGGCATCATCCACCTGCGGCAACATGTGCTATACATTTAAAAGTATGATAGTTAAAGCTGGGGTACCTAGTTCTTCTGTTTCACACATAACAGAAAGGGTTTTGTAAACATAGAGTGTAGTGAACAAACATGGTATCTTCATCTTGTATGAAAACATTTTATCTTTGGCGTATTGTAAAAACCAGCCCTTCGTGTCACTATTTGACTATTTGGCGGAATGAGGGGTGTTCACGCCTTTTCCACATTTCTGTCTGTAAAAGTTGATCTTTGACAAATGCACGGTGATGGAACAAAACCGTTATGTAGTTAAATAGTGTTATGGTTTCGGAAGTTAGGTGCCCCAGCTGTAAAGGATTTGCGCATTTAACCTCAAATGAAAAGATAAACTGCTGAAGAGAAAAGGGGGAAAGGCTGGAATCCGGATGTCAATTTTTAGTTTGATAAATTGAGATACTTCTGATGTTCAAACTGGTTTTTATGGTCCACTGGCCACAATTATCAGAGCAGATAAATGTTTACAATTCTCCCATTGAGAAAAAATCCCTGAGGTACTGTCTGCATATTACAGATATTAAAAGAATTCACAGGGGCAGCTTGAGTTAAAAGGGAATAAATCAAATTACACATACAAGAAATAATTAATCTCAAAGCAACGTTAAACACGGGAAAACAACTAGAATGTGGTTGAAAGCTGAGAGAGGTTGATTCAGCATACTATGTTCTCAATATTTGTTTATATTTGTCCCTAGCCTCACATCCAGAGCCTGGGGAAACTTTAACCACTTCAGATTTAAATTATGCCCAAAAACAAAATTCAAAGACTGAGATTCTGTGTGAAAGCAGCATTTTCCACTTCAAACATCATACTCAAACTATGCCAGCATTTTCTGTAACTGCAAAAGTGTAAAATACATATCTTTAGTCTGGCTCAAAAGATGTTCTCTGCCTGCGTTTTTCCTTTTGCTATCATTTCACTGTGAGGTTTGATGATTTCTATGGTGGAAAACTGCACCTGCGCTGCTCTAAAATATCAGTGGCAAAATATTTCTAAAAGTAGACAAATTCTCAGCAGAAAAAAAGTTTAAATAAATTTCACTATTGCTTCAGAAAATGATGGCCTTATTTAATCCCAAAGACTGTAGATAAATGTTCAACATCCGTTTTCTGAAAAACATCACTAATTAATGAACATTACTAACTCTGCCAATTGAGGATTGTGAAATTGGTTCAAATTCAACTATATAAAATAATGCTAGGTTTCTTCTAATTGACAATTAATGTGGCACCACCGGCATGCGAAAGGAAGATCCTCTGAAGCTCAGCAGGACAGTTTTATTTTGCTCTTTTGGACACTATCTGTGCATGGTACATGGTGTTTCCAGAGGTCCCATCACAGTACTTACCAGGTCATGTCCTGCTTAGCTTCTGGGTGACGGATCAGACTCTCACATGCAAGTATGGCCATGAGGCGTGTCCATTATGTCCTGGCCTGTTTTCTGTGCAAGGATCCGATCTCACCATGTTCTGCAGTGGTCTCTGTTCTCTGAGCCTGGAGGTTCACTGGAGATGGACTGATAGATGGCTTTATTACAATTATAAAAGATTCTGACAATAATTTACAAAACATTAGGGGAAGGTATAGTGTTATCTTTTCCTCACAGAGCGCCACAGTGCTAAAAGCCATTGGTATGTGTCAATAGTCCATGTATCCAGCTCTTTCATCCCTTGTGTTGACTGTATTAGACCAAGAACCAATATGCAGTAAAAATCATCAGTTATTCCGTTGCAAGCAGCAAAACAGGTTAATTATTAATGACTTTCCACATTAATCCAACACAGTTTCACTTACCCCAGCAAAAAGTGTGCTTCTTTGTTACATTTTCATCATAAAAGCCCATGGTTCACCAAGGTAATTACATTGTCATTTGTGAATTACTTACTTTTAATTTGCCACTAAAAAATTCTAAGAAAAGCACTTTTAGGTCTTAAGTATCTGTTCCCGTCCATTGTAATAGATGCATCTATTTCACAAACAAAACAACTATTTTTTACAATCAATCTCAAGTAAAAGCATAGACCATTCAATACATGCAGTGTTCCAGAGTTGTGCCAGTTCAGCTTTTCTGAACTAGTTCAGTTCATCCATGTTCAAAGTGAACAGTTCACGTTCAAAGTTCACAATTTTAATTCTGAACTAGTTCAAAGTTCAGTTCCTTTTACTTTTTTTGTGAGATATTCAAATAAATAAATTTTTCACACGACGAGCTAGAAATCACTACGTGATATATATCAATCAATCAACGTTTATTTATAGAGCGCCTTTCCTACACAAGGCAACGCAAAGCGCCTCACAACCCATATAACATCATGCATAAATCATCAAACATTAGAATTTAAGTAAACATAAAAGGACAGATTAAGAGCACAAGATATATAAAATCACACAAGTAGTTAAAAACCGTAAAACATTAAAATCACACAAGGGATTACAATCATAAATAATCATAAATAATCATAGTGCATTAAAAAGATTAAAGATAAAAACAAATATAAAATCATTCACTTGTATGCACAGCTAAAAAGAACTGTTTTCAGTTCAGTTTTAAAAACTGCTAGAGTAGACGCCTGTCTCACACTCTCGGACAGACGGTTCCAGACTCTAGCTGCATGAATCTGAAACGCAGCCTCCCCATGTCTAGTTCCGACTCTTGGCACTAACAGAAGTCCAGTCCCTGTGCTCCTCAGAGCCCGAGTTGGTTCATATGGCACCAACATGTCGCGGATGTACCCTGGTGCGAGGCCATGGAGAGACTTGTACACAAGTAAAGCTACTTTAAAATCTATTCTCTGAGCCACAGGAAGCCAGTGCAGAGACCTGAGGACCGGACTAATGTGGTCGTACTTCCTGGTTCTAGTCAGGACTCGAGCTGCAGCATTTTGGATGTACTGCAGCTGTTTTACCGCTTGTTTAGAGAGACCTGTGAACAAGCCATTGCAGTAGTCCAATCGACTGGAGACAAATGCGTGGATAAGAATCTCCAAGTCTGCTTTAGACACAATGTTTTTAATTCTAGCAATGTTTCTTAGGTGGAAGTAAGCTGATGATGTCACAGATGATATGTGGCTATTGAAATTTAAGTCTGAGTCCATTATTACTCCTAGATTTCTGACCTGAGTTGAGGGTTTTAGGGAGAGAGACTGGAGGTGGCAGATAACGCTCTCTCTTTGTTTTTGAGGTCCAAAAACAATAATTTCAGTTTTTTCTGTGTTTAGCTGGAGAAAGTTATTTTGCATCCAATCACTGATTTGTTGGATACAGTGAAGGAGCGAGTCCACTGGTCCATGTTCTCCTGCTGTCAGGGACACATAGACCTGAGTATCGTCAGCATAATTGTGATAGGACACGTTATTACTGTGTATTAACCTACCCAGAGGCAGCATGTAAATATTAAACAGGAGAGGCCCCAGGATTGATCCCTGTGGCACTCCGCAGGTTAGGGCCAGATGGTCTGAGATACAGTTTCCGATCTCCACAAAATACTTTCTGCCCTGTAGGTAGGATATAAACCAGCTTAGGGCTGTTCCAGAAACACCAACCCAGTCCTCAAGTCTCTGAATGAGGATACCATGATCGACAGTGTCGAAAGCAGCACTTAAATCTAACAGGATAAGAACTGAGACTTTTCCTGCGTCAGTGTTAAGTCTGATGTCATTTGTTACCTTCACTAGAGCGGTCTCTGTGCTGTGGTGGGGTCTAAAACCAGACTGGAACATATCAAAAGAGTGATTGATTATTAAAAATTCTGTAAGTTGTTGATAGACAACTTTTTCTAGAATTTTACCCATGAAAGGCAGATTTGAAATGGGCCGATAACTTTTAAGTGCCAAGGCATCCAGACTCCTCTTTTTTAGGAGGGGTCTGATGACTGCCGTTTTCAGGGCCATTGGGAATGTTCCAGATTCAAGAGACATATTTACTATATGCGTGAGTGAAGGTAAAAGACTGCTCAGAACAGATTTAAGAAATCTAGGAGGTAATACATCCAGGCTACATGTAGAAGAACTCAGACTTGTAATTATCATTTGGACAGTTTCATTTTGTACTGGTGTAAAGTGTGTCAGCCCAAAAAGCTTCACTGGCTGTTGGATTGTAATTTCTACTGTGGAGGTGATGGCATTTTTGATGCCTTGGACTTTGTCATTAAAAAACTCTGCAAACTCATTACATTTGGTTTTATATATACTATATATATATATACAGATATCTGTATATATGTATATATATATATATATATATATATATATATATAGATATATATATATATATATATATATATTAGTCCTGTCCAACGATTAAAATATTTAATCGCGTTTAATCGCATGAATTTCATAGTTAACTCGCGATTAATCGCAAATTAGTCACACATTTGTGTGGGTGTGTGTGTGTGTGGGTGTGTGTGTGTATGTGTGGGTATAGACCATAGACTGTATAGAAACATCATGGTGTCATTATGATGATGATAAACAATCTGTAAATATTTTGTACATTTGTTCATGTAAATACTCTATGCTGTTTCTCTGTTTACTTTCGGTATATCTATGACTGTATACTGTTTGCTTGTATTGCCTTTTTTATTAACCCCTCCCCCCCATCTCCCACTTCATGTCCCCCCCCCCCCCCCTCCTATGCAGTGTTGTGCCAGTTCACAGCTTTTCTGAACTAGTTCAAGTTCAGTTCATACATGCTCAAAGTGAACAGAACACGTTCAAAGTTCACATTTTTAATTCTGAACTAGTTCAAAGTTCAGTTCATTTTACTTTTTTCGTGAGATAAATACATATTTTTTTCACAATACGAGCTATATATATATATATATATATATATCTCCTGTACACCCACAGGAGGAGAGCCTTTTGACTACAAAACAGACAAGATTTACATGGTTTTCAATGGGAGCCAAACGGAGTTGTCCCATCTCTGCTCATAAACTACAGACAGTAATGCGCTGCAGTGCGTGTGTCTATACTTTATGTAAAATGTAACCGGTGTAAACTTTGTCGCTAACTCACCCTGTGTTTTCATCGCGACTCGGGCACATGTGAAAAGCACCAGCTCACAGCGCTGCACCGCAACACGGAGTCGGGGTGCGTTCACAGACGGTGGAAACCGTAGGAATTTTTAGATTTCGGCGGAAAAAGTGCGAGAATACAGGAGGGAGGAACTTTCTCTCGTTGCGTTTTAAAAGAGAAAACAGATTCCAACGTTCATAGTGATGTCTGCCGTTCATGACACATAAAATGAACTAATTCACGTTCAAGTTCTTTTTTTAAAAATGTGTTGCGTTCAGTTCAATGTTCACGAAAAAATGAGCGTGTTCAATGAACGCGTTATTTTGAACTCGTTCACGCACAACACTTCTCCTATGTGCCCTTCTGGGTTTCTTCTTTGGCCCCCTGTATCTCCAACTACATATTGTTTGTAATCTCTGTCTACAATGTATCTGAACTAGTCCTTTTCTTTGTTTCTATTTTTTTTCTGTATATGTGTTTGTCTGCAATAAAAAGTAAAAAAAAAAAAAAAAATTCATCGCGCGATAAAAAAAATGACGGCGTTAATATTGATTTGCGTTAACGCGTTAATAACGCGATATTTTGGACAGCACTAATATATATATATATATATATATATATATATATATATATATATATCCTGTACACCGCACAGGATGAGAGCCTTTTGACTCCAAAACAGGAGTAGTTTTGTAAAACTAAGTTGTCTCATCTCTGCTCATAAGTACTGAACAGTAATGTGCTGCAGTGCGTGTGTCTATACTTTATGTCAAATGTAAACGACCTTGTGTCACTGACTCACCCTCTGTTTTCATCACACTCGGGCACATGTGAGTCCAACTACCCATGAAAAGCACTAGCATACAGCGCCGCACCGCAACAATGAGTCGGGGTGCGTTCACATACTGTAGAAACCGTGGGAATTTTTTGTTTTCAGCAGAAAAAGTGCGGAGAATACAGGAGGGAGGAACGCGTTCTTTTGAACACGTTCATGCACAACACGTCAGTGTTCCAGTCTATTTTTGTGTTCGATTTTGTGGCTTTCACTGAATCACTTCATCACTCAACATCACCGTGGCGACTGGCACTCACAGATAAGGTAGTCCAAGGGAACCAAACTAATTGCCATGCTCCTACAGCCATTAGATTCGTGGCGTGGTGTCGTCACAGCTCCAGCCACCTGTTTTACATCTAAATTTAGATATTCTTCTTTGTAGCCAAAAGGAAAGACAGCATTTCTTTCTTTCCTCTCTGAACACGACATCGGAACATTGACGTATGACAGCTAACGTGGGGCTGAGATTGTTTTACAAAGCCACATCTCCGGTGTGAAGTGAAAGTAAACTCTGAATCATCACTGCAAACTTGTTTTCGTGGGTGCTCTACAGCTCATGTGGCGGATTAACCATTCGCTTCTAGAATGTATCTGTGTGATTAAGCAGCTTCATAAACATCGATTGTTTGTCTGCAATCTACAATTATAAAATGATGTTCTTATTTGGTGCTTTATCAATAGCAGTTGTTGATTTGCCACCACATACTGTATCAGAGAATCAAACAGTTCAAACACAGGAAATGCAATCATTAAAAAAACATAGGAGGGATTGGTCCATAAGGGGCGGATCGTAAATGTTAATACTCATTTATGGACATTGGTCATAAATGTCTATATTCCCTACCTGTTGCATTGTTAAAGCTGGGGTACATTACTTTTTTTGTTTCAGAAAGACTATTTAAAGTTTAAGCAAATCAGACCATTGATTGGCTGGATGTTTAAATATTATTGCTTGCGAATCGATTAAAAAAACTGCCCCAAGTACAGTTGCATTACCGTTACATTTTCTATCTTGTCCCTGTTGTTAATACATTGGAGTTTGGTCATTGACATGCCAAAATGTAGAGCTCATAGTTATGCCATCTTGTTGTGTCATCTTTTATTTTATTTATTTTTTATTTTAGTAAGTAAGTAAGTAAGTAAGCTTTATTTATATACCGCCTTTCACAGACCAGAGTCACAAAGCGGTTTACAATTGTTATTTTTTGGGCAATTGTCCTCTCACTCCACACAGAGATGGGAGCGGGGTCGCAGAACAGGAGGCGCATGCCAGACCTATTGTACATATTTTTAGTGGTAGGGGAAACCGGAGTACCCGGAGGAAACCTACGCAGACACGGGGAGAACATGCAAACTCCACTCAGAAAGGCCCTGGTCCGGCCGGGATTCGAACCCAGGACTTTCTTGCTGAGAGGCGAGAGTGCTATCCACTCAGCCACCGTGCCATCTTATATCAGCCATTTTATAGTTTATTTGAATAGGGACGATACACGATACACATTAATCAACATTGCTGTAAATGTGTCAGTATTAGCTAACAGCTAGTTTCCAACAGTAGTCCCTAGGCAAGGTGTAAAATGCCTTCAAAGTGCACTGCAAAAAATTACAATTACATTACAATACATTACATTACATTACATGACAATATAGAGTAACTAGTTAAAACATTTCAATTTAAAACACGTCATTAAAACATATAAAAGCAAGTAATGCATCATGAGTGGTTACAATCTTGATTGTCCAATAACCAGGTTTTTAGCGTATGTTTAAAAGTCCTGTGTGTGGTGCTATTTCTTATATGGACTGGGATTGTTTTCCAAAACTGAACGGCGCGCACTGAGAAAGCTGATTGGCCAAAGGAACTTTTTCTTAGTGGGACGAGAAGATTATTAGAGGCAGCAGATCTGGTATTTCTGCTGCTCTGCTTAAAAAAAATAGATAGTGGGGGTGGGGCCAGACCATTTAAGATTTTAAAAACCAGAAGACCATCTTGAAATCTTACCAAGTTTTCTTTGTCTTTGTGGTCTTTACATTGGAGTTAAAGACATGCATTCATCATGTGATATCATGATGCAAGTGCTGAAGGCCTCTGTAAGCACCAACCCTCTCCGTGATAACCAGACTTTTGCAGGTGCTGTCCGGAACCTGACAGACCAACGCTTCATGTCTCATTTAAAAACTGGGAAAAATATTCACAAAACCCATTATGTAACATTGACTTGTTTGAGCCTTTCAACAAGGTTACAATAATGTTTCCTCATCAGAAACTGACCTGGAGTTGTTTTTAGATCCATCCACGCTAGTGTGTAGCCTGGCTAACGCCAGACTGCTGTGTGCGCTCGAATCCTTTCGAACTTCACAACAGCCTGGGGACCATGGCCGACATTTGTCCATGGATTTGGGCACCAATCACAGAACGAGGAGGGACGGCAAGACGATGACGCGCTATTTGGCAGACGGAAGCTTGTAGTTCTTTTTACGAATCCAACATGGCAGCAGCAGACGTGAAGCTATCTTTTGATCAAGCTGTAGACCGTGTTCTAAGTAGTTTACCTCGAACGTTTATTTTAAAAGATGAACAGCGTTTGGCTTTACAATCTTTTATCAACACCAAGCAAGATGTTTTAGCCTTGCTTCCTACAGGGTTTGGCAAAAGCCTAATCTACCAACTAGCCCCGTTGGTGGCAAAGCTAATGGGGTTTAGCAAAAACCCGGTTGTTGCGGTGGTTTCTCCATTGATCGCCTTGATGGAGGACCAGATAAAGGAGGCAGCTGAGCTCGGGATTTCTGCGACACAGCTTGGTCCCGTGGAGGAAAATGCAATCAAGAGTTGCCGGTACCAGGTTCTGTTAGGCAGTCCGGAGGCCTGGCTAAGCGCCAAGTGGGAGAACTTGCTATCCACCGACATATACAGGACCAACCTGATAGGCATCGTTGTGGACGAAGTCCATCTTACATATAAATGGTAAGTGGTATTTGTTAATATTATTGTCGTGCCTGTAGCTACTAGCCTGGCTAACGCCAGACTGCTCTGTGCGCCTTTCGAACTAAATATCACTTGTGATATTTCGTCTGGCGTTAGCCAGGCTAGCTAGTGTGAGGAACTTCTGCCACAAAATGCATGGACAACATGTTTCATCCTCATTATTTGTTTCACCATTTTATCATACTTACAATAAGTTTTCACATTCTCGAACAGTCTATTGTAATATTGACGGCCAAGAATAATTACATTACAGTACATACACTAAAAAAGGGTGCTTTCAGAGAACAAAGCATGCTTTATGAATCATGCAAGTTGAGCAGGAACTCTCTGAACTCCTTTGTAGTGGTCTGACGGGCCTAGGACTGTGGCAAAGGTCATGCACAAAGCAGATTTCAAAGACTGACAAGCGTTCTGTGCATTATTCCTCTACTCAACAGCTTCCTCTCTCTGCAGCACAGAATGGTGTTTGATCTGCTTGTCCATATTTTGCTCATTCATATTACATGGGTGAATGTCCAGCTCCCTGTCTTCACCGTTGTAGACTGTCGAAGTCCAAATCCTGTCAAAACAACAAGACCAAACAGACAATGTCACAATTATTAAGGAAGGTTCATAATTCATATCCACGTAATGTATTTTGAAGAACATGTGCAAAATATTGATTTCTGTCTGAGGTCGATTCTTACCTCTGACAGTATGGGCCTGTCTATGAAAAGAAGTGGGCTGCAAATGCCCAATACAAATATGCAGTGTGGTTTATAAAATGTACTATGACAGCAGACTCAATGGCTAGGAAACTGTAGCGTAACACATCATTTGATTTTTGGAAAGAAGTAAAAAGCTTGACCGCCAGTAAAACATCATTGCCATGTGCAATAAATGGCACCTCTTGCACCATGAATATTCTTCAGTTGAGGCGTCAGCAAGTGAGACCTGCTCGGTGGATAATGTTGAACTCTTTGAGGCAATCACGACTTGTGAGGTACAGGAAGCTATCACTAAGTTGTTCTTTAATAAGGCCAGCAGACAAGGTGGTGTCTCAGCTGAGCATTTAAAGTTTGTGAGCGCAAGGTTAGCTCCACTGCTGGCCATCTGCCTCCCTGCTTTCCTTGTTTATTGCTTTCTGCCAAACTCTGTGTTATCTGTATTAATGGTCCGACTCCCAGTCATAAAAGATAAAACTGGGATAGTTGGCTCCTCTGAAAACTGCAGGCCTATAGCTCTAGCCTGCATAGTGTCCAAGATTATTGAGGTAGTCCTGCTGGACAGGATCTAACCATTTATCAGTCTACAGACAACCAGTTTGGATTTAAGGTTAAGCTGGGTACAGACATGTGAGTTTATGCCCTAAAAGAGGGCTTCAAAGCTATTTGATTGGGTAAATCACAAGAAACTTTTTGCAAATCTTATCCAGAGAAGTGTGTCCATTTATGTTGAGCATATTTTAACTTATTTGAACAGTCAACAAACCATGCAAGTTAAGTGGGAGCACAGTGTATCTGCACCATAGTGGGAAACATGGTCAGACAAAGCAGTATTCTGTCCCCAGTTTTGTTTAATATGTTTATATGGATGAACCGTCAATGCAACTAAAATCAGGTAAAACTGGGTGTATGGTTGGATGTTTTGTCCTGAATCATTTAATGTATGCCGATGATGTGGTTGTGTTCAGCCCATGCACAGCTGGTTTACTTTTGCCTTGACAATGTTGTTTTGAATGTAACAACAAAAACCAAATACCTTGGCTATGTCATCACTGCAGAAATGACTGATGACAGTGACATTTACAGACAGAGCAGGATGCTGTATGCGCAGACCAACATTCTCATGTGTACATTCGGCTTCTGCTCGACTGATGTTAAAGTAAAACTCTTTAAATCATACTGTACACCGCTGTACATGCCCACATGTGGACGAACTATAATAGAGCCAGTCTGCACAAGCTGCAGGGGGCCTACAATGATGCTTTTCAAGTGCTTATGAGAAAGCCACGATGGATCAGAGCATCTGAGCTGTTTGTCACCTCACGAGTGAACACTTTGCAGGCTGTGCTGAGGAGCCTCATGTACAGCTTCATTCGTCGACTGAATGAGTCAGAAAATAATATTAGCACTGGAAACACATCAGGTTCAGTGCCACTCAATGTCAGTCCAAGATGTGGAGACACTGGTATATGTTGTGGGTTGTGTGTTGGACCCCAAAGCAGAGACAGACTGAGCACGATTCAAGGAAAGTCTTTGCTTACAAAAAGTAAATAACAAAAACACAAGGCAGGCAGTGTAGACAGGGAGCTGGCTGGCTGGTCAGGAAAAACTGAAAGTTCTGAGTGTGCCGAGTCTTCAAAGCGTGTACCGAGTAATAAAGGAGAGTTTTTTTTAAAGCGTGGGTCGAGGCGTGTGTGTGTGACGTAAGTGGTGACGTTCGAAGCCTCGCGTAGCCGCCGCACCACGTGACGGTTCAGTTCGGAGTTCGGAGTGCATCGCTTCGACAGATACTTTGTGATCCGCGGCTTTACCCATCTGTCTGTGTGTGCGTGATGTGGAGCAGTCCTGTACCTGTACTGCAAATGTTTTTCATATGAAATATAATTTAAAATGTTTCACAAAAACCTCAATTTCATATATCCAGATTTGCCTTAATGTCACAATGTTTTTGTTTAAGTTAACAATAGGTTGGTACACGCGTTCTGAAATAGTTTCGTGGTGCAGTCGGTAGTTACTGGACTTTTTAGGTTGTAGATATGTGGTTCGAATCCCATATGACTCAAAATCAGTTTTGTATTTTAAAAGTAGACATATTCAATTATTGGGAATAAATTGTTTGTTGTGGTGTTTAATTAATCTGGCTAATGGGAGTTTTTCCTCAATTAAAGACTTTTAATTGCTAAAACATTGCTTTAGATGTATTATGTTTGTTGTATCAACACAATTGACTGAAACCCTCAAATAGTTCATAGTTCATAAAGCATCATTTCAAACAACATGTTTAGACCATAGACTGTCAATATCAATATTAATATTAGACCCCACCATTCATTGTAAGCACTTAAAGAGTGTTATATATATTTTGTCCACATGATGACGTAGTGGAGCATGAACCACCTCGAGCCTTCGAACCATGGGCCGAGTAATAGGCTGCAAACCTTCAATGCTTCATGGGGCTTCTTATTGCCATCACTAGGAAAAAGGGAGACCTGCACACAGGACAAATAACCCACAAGCAAAAAATAACACAAGAGCATAAACTCACTCTGCTGCTGTACACTGACTTGAGACATTGAATAATCTGGCAGAGAAGTGATTTCTGCACCAGGGCTTTAAGCAGAGCTGATGAGGAAGAGGTGTGTGAGCCCACACACACCTGCTGCAGAGCCAGCCACGCCCCCACTCACACACATGCCCTTAAAGAGCAACTAAACGCCTGTTCCCAGCCTTACTCCGCCCACATGAAGATTTGAACGTTTTTGTCACTCCCGTATTCGTCCCGGAAACCGGATTCGTCCGGAAGTTCAGTTTGCGCATGTCAAAAAGTTGAATATGTCCTTAAGTGGTGACTGGTTAAGTTTAGGCGTCTGATTAAGATGGTTAAGTTTAGGGTTAAGGCTGGGTTGGGGTTATTTTATGGGAATGGCTTCCGTCCAGATTCCGTGATGTAATCTACTGCTGCGTATGCTCATTGGATCAAACTGAACTTCCGGACAAATCCGGTTTCCGGGACGAATACGAGAGTGACAGTTTTCTCTAAAAAGGGCGTTGCCTGGAGGACCAAGGGACAAGAAGGGGGGCTTAGAGTTGGGCGTGGTCTGGGCTGTGATTGACAGCTCACTTGTCACACAAAAAAAAAAAACAGACACTTGTCATTGCTGCTTAAAGCAATAGTTTACTCATCAGAAAGTCTCATTCCACCCTTGATTACACACTAAGATAATTGTGAAGCTACACACCTGAACCTAATCACACACAATAATCTCAGAATTACTCATGTAATTTAATCTTAATCCACTAGATGTCGCCAGAATACTACAAACTCCAGCTGGGGCGTGTGTGAGAGTTGAATGGGTTTATATCACTGGCGCAGACAGACTGACGTCACACATACAAACTGACGTCATAGAGAATTTCAGAGTCAATGGAGAGGCCAGAACTAAATTCAAATGTAGTACCTGTCACTCCCGTATTCGTCCCGGAAACCGGATTCGTCTGGAAGTTCAGTTTGATCCATTGATCATACGCAGCAGTAGATTACGTCACGGAGTCTGGACAGAAGCGGAAGTAAATATAAAAAACTACCTATTTATGCCTAAACTTAACCAGCCATTCCCATAAAATAACCTCAACCCAGCTTTAACCCTAAACTTAACCATCTTAATCAGACACCTAAACTTAACCAGTCACCATTTAAGGAGTTATTACACTTTTTGACAAGCGCAAACTGAACTTCCGGACGAATCTGGTTTCCGGGACGAATACGGGAGTGACAGTACCACCAAAAAAGGTATGGAGGGTGCCACACAGACATTTTTTGGCTCAAAAAGTGAGATTTTATGTAATTTCAACTAAAATGTGAAAAAAAATGACCAGGATATGTAGAGCACACTAGAATTAACATATTTATGCAGTTTATGAGTTAATAAAAAGTTGATTTGGTGTTTAGTCGCTCATGAAACAAACTTGTCTTTTGTCTCTTCTTATTACCAATTGATAACTTGATTGTAGAGCTTATTGTTTTCTGAAAACATTGAACTTCAGTTAGAACTAATAAGGTCTATTCAATTGTTTTTCTTTTCTTTTTCCACAAAAGAATGCATATACATCCAAGACATACAAAGAAAAGGAAAAACAAGTAGTCAATCCACAGCACTGCTCCAAATTTGGACGGCAGCTTCTTTAATAACGTGCTGTGTTTTTTGGTTTTTTTACCCAAACCTTGACAATGAAATGGTTGTTTCTGTTGTCTATTTTGTCAGGCTCATTTGGAACAGAATATGGTAGAATCAAATTCCCTTTGTTTAATACTCAGGCGCTCCTACCTGAACCCATATTCTCATTTGTCACCATGCGTACGGCAGCACAGAGACTTTTACAGGATTAGTGGCTCAAACAGTGTAACCAGCCTCCATGGCAGCTGCTGACACATAATTGAATTGAGGGTTTCATCATTCACTCCTGTTTACTGTCAACACAACAGGTGACAGACCAAAGATGAATGAAACTTGCGGCAACTATCAGTGCATACTCTGCTGCCGTTTGCAAACATCAAAGTGGGAGTATTAGGTTGTGGGCTCACGTCTGACTTAACCAGCTTATGCATTCTCCTGTGCACGCCTTTCCATTATCTCACCGGTGCATAAGGGGAGGTAAAAGAGTCAGAAATAACCATTATAAGATGCAATTACAGGACGCCCAGGGGTCTGGACGCCCACGTGGAGCGGCAGATCGGGCCAAATCTTCTTTTGCTATGGTGAGGGGTTGCTCATACATTATGCTCTTAAGCCGAGATAATATGTCAAAGCTTACCACCATGGTTTGACGTACTTTTACAGTAAATGCAGCTTTTCAAATGTAAATGTATGAGACAAAACTCAATCTCCTCTAAAATGTTCTCAATTGTGTGTCTTGTTCCCCTGGGACAATTTCAAGAGTGAGTGTCTGTCTGATATTACAGTAATTGTGTTTTCAATGCTGGTTGCTATGTTATCACACTCTGTTTGCTGACAGTTTGAGTGTGGCTTTGGGTCGTCACATCTCAGAGATTAAAATGTTAATCCCAATGTAGATTTTAACAGAATGAATTCTTTCATTATATTTAACTAACTAATATTAAGGCAAGGAAAGGACATTTTATTTATATAGCAGTTTAATGCTTTTCAAGACAAGAAAGGAAGGCATATAGTATCACGTGTTAATTTAAAATAACTAAAATAATAAAAAATAACTAAAAAATAATGTCTAAAAATTATTTTGTTCAATTGATATGTCACAGATAACCCACGATTAATTACAAATTTGTATCTATTCATATTCGTATAATTCCCTTGAAATTATCATTTTAGTTTATCAACATGAAAAAGTGATTATTTTATTGAAAATGTGTAGTGTTTTATTTCACATTCATACTTGATGCAAAACGTCATACAATTCAATGCTGTCAATAAACAGATTTATAAAATGTATAATTGTTAACAAAAAATCAACTTCAACTACCCTTGTTAGGGGATCCAAATAAAGTAGCAAAGTGTCAACAGCTTGTTACCTAATGTAACTACGGTTCTATGAATACGTAGCATTATGTTTAGCATCAGGTGTATTTCAAAGTGGATGTGCTGCGGTGAAAACCAGTTCACACCAAAAATATACACGGATAACTTTGGTCTTTTCCATCGACTCATCTGGCAACAAGCAGAAGCTTGTTAACATCCATTTTGACATTTCGCACTAGGCCAACCAGAAGTTTCTTTCATAGAGAGCTAGCGGGTTAACAGGCAAAATAAAAAAACATTAGCTGGTAAGTAAAGTACACAAATTGCAATAAAAATCCTTAATATTGATTTGCGATAAAAATGCAGTATTTTTGACAGCACCATAAATAATACATTTTGAAATCTTTCAGTTGTTTACACAGCTAATGATAATAGGTATTCAGACTATTCAGCTGAAGAAGACACTGTAATTGAACTTATTTTGGGTGTTTTTCTTTGTAATTATAAAGAAAGGCTTAATGTGTTGTTTAACTGTAAAAGAGTGCACGTTGCATTTGGAGGATGTGATTGCTTTGATCAGCTGTTCATTAGCTCATTCTTAATCACAGATCATAGCAGCGCTGCACCTGGGAGTGAGATGGTCTTTATATGGCTGCTGGCGGAGAGGGCTCTCCAGCTGTTTGCTGCCCTCTAAAGCTGTCAGCCCTCATTTGGGCCAATTGCCCTGTGGAACTCAATAATGAAACCTGTAATAACCTCTTACATTCTCTATTGCACTGCGGCACATCCCATCTCTGCTCTTTGCTTCCGACTCTTCCTCTGCTTCCAATCGAACTCCTGTGCACTGCTCTGTGTAAATGGCACACTAGGGATGATTAATTTCTGAATCACTTATTTTCAGCAAGAGAGCCACCTGAATGTGTGTGCTGCAATGCTTGGCTACTGTATATGGATAAGGTCTTAGACATTGTGGCTGTTCAAAGATACAAAATCATGCAAATGTGTTTGTATTTCCACTCATGTTCTTGAAATTGTTTTCACAGATGACTTAGACTTAGACAGACTTTGTTGATCCACAAGGGAAATTGCGTTGTCACAGTAGCTTGCATAATATTCCACAATAACAATAAAGTAAAAACCTGAAAATAAGAATGATAATCAGATACTATTGTGAGAATAGAATAATCTGGATATACCATGGACTATACCATCCATCCATCGCTCCTTAATCAATTTCTGTGAATATGTACACATTTACAGTATAAAATACACACATAATCGAATACTACACATCTGTAAATATACATAATACAAAGACATGTTAACCTTTATAGTTTATTTTTCTATGTTCATTTTCCGTGACAGCTAACATCAAACTCAGTGGCAGGAGTGTGTTATATTGCAACATTTGTTTCGTTATAAACGTCTCTGTTTTGAAAATACTTGTGTTAATCCATTGTCTCCATAACAGATGCTTGTGTGAGTTTTATGAAGCAGTAAAGTGGTCCTTTGTCAGTGAAGTGGATGCATGAATGATGGAAGAAAAGCATTTATATCTGGTCCAATGAGTGCTCAACATGATGTAAAACAATGGTATGTGTATAGTTGACCCTGGTTATATTCAGAACGAAGCAACTGCACAATATCAAACTATTGCACAAACAGCTAGAAATCAACATCGACAAATAATGGAGCAGAAATAGTATAATTCAACAATATTATAGTTATAGATATTTTTTCAGTGACTTTCATGAGAATCAAAGCAGTAACCGTGCATGAGAGCTACAGATCAGAAAATACCGATTTTAATGAGGAGAGAAATCCAAATCAGTGTCCAACATGTGTAATTTCAATACGCATCAATCAAATCAGGCTAAAGTTCTGATTTCAACATCATTCTAGCATCTCCAGACTATTCAGCTGAAGAAGACAGAACCAAGAAGGTTCGGAATGAATTTCCAATGTAGCCTTATTACTAAAGAGTTTGGACATCCCTGGTTTAGACTGGTTACTTTGACCATATTTCGATGGTGTATGTTGTTGCAAAAGCGATCCCGTTCTGACTGGCGTTGAGGGCACTGCAAAACTCATGTATGAGGTAATGGATCAGAGTGGGGAGTGCCATCCATCCATGCATTTTCTTTGGTCAGAGCTGCACCCAATTCACACAGCACCAGCCCCTCACAGCACCAGCCCCTCACTGATGCTCCTGCAGGTGGTGAGTCAGCAGGGGCTTCAGTGTCGTATCAACCAAGTCGAGCGTTGCGCTCACAAAACGCCAGACGTCTGGTGGTTCCTAAGGTCTCAAAAATCACTGTTGGCGGCAGAGCATTTAGCTACCAAGCTCCTTTACTGTGGAATCAGCTTCATTTATGTTAAGGAAGCAGATACGGTCTCCACATTCAAGGCCAGGCTTAAAGCACTCTACTTTAATTTAGCATATAATTAGGTAATATATAATATATGGTGTATATATTATATATATATGCTGTATTATGTTATATATTATGTTATATATTATACAATATATGTATTATGTTATGTATTGTGTTATGTTGTATATTATGTTATATATTATGCTGTATGTTATGTTGTGTATTACATATGATATATATGGTATGTATGGTATATATGATGTATATGATATGTAATATATAATTAGGTTTGCTTGGATCGGTTTTCACACCTGGTGTGCAATCCATGAATCTTGGTGCTGTAACCTAGACTAGCCGTGGCTGCTGCTGTCTCGCCTCCTTTCAGATACGCTCTCTTTATTCAAGGCTAGGTTTAAAACAGTCCTCTTTAGTTTAGCATATGGCTAGGAAGGTAAGACTCAGGGAAGGCTAAACTCCTCAGACTGTCAGTCAAGCTGCATAGGGAGTCAGTTTGCTGGGAGAAGTATGGTAACTTGAGCACTATCCTCTCCTCCTTCCTACTTTACCTGTTTAGCATTTTTAGGATTTTGACTGTAGTTTGTTCATTGCTATTCACCCGTTGTCCCATTGTCTGTTTCATGGTACAATGACGGGATCCCTGAGCCTGGCCTCCTCCATCTACACCTGCGGACTGCCCCGCCCGACCCGCCTGGGAGTGCTTCAGTCCTGCACCGACCTGTCCACGTTCAGCGGCCACTGGTCCACGTTCTGTAGCTAGCTTAGGTCCTAGATCATTAGCCTGTCCGTCCGGAGGAGCGGATCCCTTTCTCATATGGGTCTCCCTCCCTGTGGGTTTCCCTAGTTCTCCCCAAGGTTTCTCACTTTTTCCCACTGGGTTTTTTAAGAGTTTTTCCTTGTCGATGCAGGAGGGTCTTGTTGGACAGTTAGTGTCCAACAGAAAGGATTGGTGATGATCAGGACACTTTAGCATTCTACAACATGTATGGACATTTTCTTCTGTGTGTGCTTTATATTCTTCATGTGTTTTAACTGTTGATTCTCTGACCTGTGTTGGTGATTTCAATGGTTTTGTTAAGTCCTCTGAGATGACTTCTGTTGTGACCTAGGGCTATACAAGAATAAATTGTATTGTATTGTATTCAGGCAAAGTGGGCTTCAGTGTCTTGCCCAAGGACACAACGACAGCAGACATCAGTAGGAGTCGTGAAGAGGGTCTCGTGGTGGCTCAAACCCACAAACTTCAGGGTCAAAGACCAATGCTCTACCAACTGGGAGTGGACAAAGAGAATTCTTTCATTCTTGAGAATTCAACCAAACAGTGTTCCGGGTTTAATTGTATTCTCTCCTATTCAATCATTTTAGACAAACTAGAATTGAATGTATACTTTTTCTCATTTGTTAAACCTTGCTAATCTTTTTTCCTGCTGTTTAGTTTAGGCTATTTTAAGTTATATATACATTTGTTGAGCAATAAAGTTAATATAGCATGACTGACGAGGTGTCCAAAACTAGACCAACGTCTTTTAATTTTTAGCTCAGACAGCACCCGTCCTCTGGTGATGTCCTTCTCCCGATAAGCTGCCGTCACATGATCCTGTTACCTAGCATGTCCTGTAAGACTTCTAATGAAACGAGTTTTAGGCAAAACTTTTCTGGACAGCTCACTTCTTGTGCTTAGCTTAACAAGGGAGGTATTGCATTTCAGCTCGGAGCTTTCAGATACATTTTAGTCTGCCTGGATTTTGATGAGGTGCCAAAACTACTGGGGGAAGGCAACTCAGTGGAGAGTCTGTCAGAGCTCTGAGGATCAAAGCCATTTGCAAAGAGCGCGCACACATCAAACAGCGACGGAGTACGTGTTCCCTAGCAACCCCAGACCAGGTGTTGCAGTGAAGAGGAAATATTAGAGCCCACATTCTTCCTGTTTTCGGCAAATACAATTTTAAAGGAAATCGATAAAGCTGTGGATGTGTGCGGCATGCACGAGGCACGGAAAGCCTTTTTCTGCCTCATCCGTGCTACAGACAAGGCAGATAAGAGTGTAATATCAAGGCCTGGGCTGAGTGGCAAGAAAATATAAAGGACTTTTCACATCTACAGAGAGATCTCACTAATAATGCCGATTTCTCGCTCTTATGAGGAGATCCAAAGCAGTCCAGCACTCCCACACGCCAAAAACACTAGCGGGATACAGGTCGCAAAAAAGCCCAATTCCTCCGAGTGGCCTTGTCAGGAGCAAGTTAGGCAATTACGCTTGATGCTGCTGCGTTGTGAAAGGGCCAGTGCTTTGAGCAGCAAGGTGAGACTGGGGGTCTGCATGCTTCACTGGGAGCCCTTTATCATGATTACAACACCGCTGTCATATTAGCCGTAAATTAAGCCATGATGTGGAGCCGAGATGGAAACAGGCCGAGCGGCAGGAGCTGGCACCTGCTGGTTGAAGTCAGTGGATAGACCCCTGAGCTACAGGTCCTGCTCCATGTTTAGGTCAAACTGAAGTCAACCATAAAAGTGACATCACGTTTTACAATGCGCTACTGAGAAACAGGTGGGTGTGATTTTATAGTTGCCCCAGCTCACAAAGGTTAACTTTATTTACCCATGAATGTGATGGCCGCCACGGGAAGCGTAATGTGTGTCCCCCAACACCACACAGAGTCCAGAAGAAGTCTTCGAGAGCACACTATATGTGGTGGAAAAATTATCAGTGACCAGTCTGTTGCTAGCCCCCCCCCCAAATTATTCATGCGCACACCCGATTTATACAAATGTTTTGCTTCAGAACACAGAACAGATTCCACTGCAGCCACAGCCACGACTGCCCTACTGGCGGACCTGGTATAACATCCAACCATGCCGCCACAAGTTCTGAGATCTGATGAAAGTGGGTTTTGGCACTCTGGTTTGGCAAGGTATTTGGCAAACGTTTGGGTGGCATTGGTCCAAACTACCGAAGATTGGGCTATATACATGCTGATTACTCTATCAGCTATTTATCTATATTCAAACAACCTTCATTTATAGAGCCTTTTACACAGACAAAGTGCTTTATACTAAAATCAATTATCTTACAAAACATTTTATTTTATCATCTGTTAAAGGTAAAGGTAAGAAAAAGGTGCACTTTATCATGCCCCGTAAAGAAATTCATCCTCTGCATTTGACCCATCCTGATGCTGCTAAGGCTTACGCCAGGAGCAGTGGTCGCCGTAGTAACAGCGCCCGGGAGCCCATCCGGCTTGGTCAGGACTACCAGAGCTGTAGGATTTTACTTAGTGTGCATGTTTTTTTATTGGTAGGGGAAACCGGAGCACCCGAAGGAAGCCTACGCAGGCACGGGGAGAACATGCAAACTCCACTCAGTACACCCTGTTCCGACCAGGATTCGAACCCAGGACCGTCTTACTGAGAAGCGAAAGTGCTCTCCACTCAGCTACCATCTGTTGAAACCTAACCATTCTTTTGTTTGTTGACATTGACTCTGGACATTTATAAACATGAATCAACATTTGCCATCCCACTACAGACCAATGGCTGTCCTGTTTGTTTGGTTCTCCAGGGGTCAAACTGGTTCCAGAAAGGACTGGGGTGCTGCAGGTTTTATTTCCAACCAAGTAGGAGCACACCAGACTCTACACATCTCCTCAAGTCTTCAGGTTAAGACTGAAGAGGAAACGTGTGGAGTATGGTGTGTTCCTGCTTGGTTAAAACCTGCATCCACTACGGCCCTTTGAAGACCAGTTTGAATCCCAGCTCAAATCTGATTACATGGCAAAAGGATCTCTTAATTTTACTCTTATCAGGCGCCATATCTGGATTTACAAAAATAATATCAAAATAAAAACACCAGGAATATAGTGTGTTAAGTAAGGAAGTAATCTTTATTCATTCAGCGCCTTTCACAGACCAGAGTCACAAAGCACTTTACAATTTTTTTTAGGTATTTGTTTCTCGCTCCACATAGAGATGGAAGCAGGATCGCCAGTACAGGAGGCGCAAGCCAGACCTATTGTACATGTTTTTAGTGCTAAGGGGAACCGGAGCACCTGGAGGAAACCTTTGCATACATGGGGAGAACATGAAAACTCCACAGAGAAAGGTCTAGAAGGGGCAATCTAACCTTATTGCTATGAAGCACAAGCGCCAACCACTACCCCACTGTGTCGGCCAAAAATCACAGAATTATTAAGTCAATGGAACACAAAATGGTGATCAAAATGACTGGAGCCATTGGGAAACTTTGCCCATGAGCTCTACATCACGCTAGCCGGTTAGTACTGTCCATTCCCATATTTAGTCTATGGGTTTAACTGCTTTGGCTGAGTCAGAGCCCATTTTAAAATTGAGCTTTTCGGTGTGTTGTCTGGTATAAACAAATGTGCCACCATTGTCCTCTCTGCAGCACACACAGGGCCCTGGAGGGAGCCCAGACACAGGACACAGACGGATGTGGTGTGTGGGACGTCCCAGTTTGTTTACCGCAGGAAA
Source organism: Knipowitschia caucasica (assembly GCA_964034765.1). NCBI lineage: Eukaryota > Metazoa > Chordata > Actinopteri > Gobiiformes > Gobiidae > Knipowitschia > Knipowitschia caucasica. Next base: position 32,055,692 of record OZ035830.1, read on the forward strand.
GGCAGGTGTGTGTTTAGGGAAGTGTTTGATGAATGCTCCTTTTAGTGTCGCTGACGGAAGGCCTTATTCAAGCGGACGACAGCAAAGTACTGTGGGTCTGCGGATACTGGACATGCTCGCTGGCAAACGTAAACAATGCCGCGTCACGTTCACATTTGTGTTAGTCCTAGAAGGATGTATGGCTCTGTGTTGTAATCAAAGAGCAGGAAACAGAACTGCTTGAAAGAGTGGTGATCATTTTTCTCTGTCTTTGCATTTCCGCACAATGAGAAATCGTAGAGTAGCCATTTGGCGATTATCAATTTAAAATTAAAAGTACTCCTTCTGCATGTGATTACTCTTATTATAGGGTGAGTTCCCTGTCGCAGAGAAGACCCCCAACTTGCTCTATCTATTTATGTGCGGATTATTTCTAGTCCTTTTTTTATGTGACAAATGATTCTTCTGTATGGTGTGTTTTAACGTGAGTTAAGCATATTTTTTGTGTTAATTGGATTTCATCATTTGATTTGAGTAGTAGCTGCAGTTTAGTGCATTGCTGCAGAAATAACAATGCCGCTGGTTATTGATTGGCTTCTTCCATTCATTTAATTTCCACCCAGGGGTACAGGAAAGCACTTACAGGCTGGGGTTACTCATTTACTTTCAAATTTCAAACAGAGAAAAATAAATGACATATGAAATGATTTAGACATAAATATATAAAACAAGTAAATGAAAAAGGTAAAAGGCTGGATCTGCGTTGTCAGTTAAACTGAGAAAAAAGGCTTAAAAGTCTGAATTGGCCAATTCTACGATTGTCAGAGACAATATACTAATGATTATGTCAGTGTGTGCTACAACAGTAAGATTACAAATACATTTTGTAAATTTGTAGTTAAACCACTGTAAATTTGGTAGTTTCAGAAAACATGTTTGTGGAAATCATACACTTGTGAAAACTTATGGACTCTCTATTTTTCTAAAATGTAGACTCAAGAAGAGATTTTGACATACAGTAGCTCTGTGTCCATTGTCAAAACAGATGAATGAATCCTGAGCTTACAGTTAATGAAATCATGCAAATGTCTGCCTCACTAGTCAACAAAAATAAAACATCTTGTCATGTCCAGATCAGATTCAGATTCATTTATTTGCCACTTAGCCACAAGCAGAATCTTAGTTAGAGGTAAATTCTCTAAGTTTTTGCTGAAAAGCTTTCTTAACAACCCGATTAGTTGTTGTTTATCAGTGTTCAGTTGTCTATCAGTATGTAGACAAAATGTACTTTATTTTAAAACGTAGATGCTGTTTTTATACAGTTGAACTTAATAGTCCAGAAAGTACTACGCTTACATTTACTGCAAAATAAATATTAAGATTTCTCATAAGCAAGACGGCTCAGAGACATGAAACTTTGTCACCACATAAAACAGGTCTCATAATGATGTTTTGTGGCAATAACTCAATGTGTGACAAAATATTCAATTACTGTGTTTTTCTGCCGTGGGGCAGCAGTGAAGTTAGGCGGTTCTCTGGGGTTGTAAGGGGGTGGGTGCTCAAGTGAAAATAGGGTTGGTAACTTATTCACACATTTACCAATGAAAGTCACCTGAAACATAATTGACTTTGGTTCATTAAACCAGACTAGACTTTAGCATTCCTCAACCACTCTGGCCCCTGCATGCGCACACACCCTGCAGGCACTAAAGCTCGCAGTGTCTGCCTTTAACAATACAATGTTTACAAGCTTCCACATTCCATTCGCAACTTTGCATAAATATGAGTTGTGTTTGCGAATAAACTTTGACACAGCGAATGTCAGGCTCACCTTGCCAGCTATATCCAGTTTCAAAGCCTATTTTATGGTTATACATATTTATGTGCAGGGCGACAGTAGCTCAGTTGGTAGAGCATTGGCCTTAAGGCCAGAAGGTCGTGGGTTCAATTCCCACCTCTGCACCTTCTCCATCGACTCCCACTGATGACTGCTGTCGTTGTGTCCTTGGGCAAGACACTTAACCCCAATTTGCCCAAAGCCCCCACTGAAAGATCAAGGCTATGCTCACACTCAGAGAGCAGCCATCCTCCTGTGGACTCACCACCTGCAGAGGGTCAGTGAGGGGCTGGTGCTATGAGACTTGGGTGGCATCTCTGATTGCCACCCCCCTGACCCAGAAATGGATTAAAGGGTAGAAAATGGATGGATGGATGGACATATTTATGTGGGAGGCCAGGTAAAAACAAATGGGATAGAGGCAAAATGCGTTCATGACAAAAGGCAGGACTTAGACCCTTTTTTCAGGATGTCCCATGAAATTTCAACGACGGATATTTAGAAAGTACATCCATAATGGTTAATCAGTACCTTTAAAACAATTAATCAGATTTGTCGTATATATCGTTGCAATATGCTCTCAACTCCAGGGGTATGTTGATCTGTAAACACTGGTACGAGTTGGTGATGACTATAAGAAGAACTGCAATTGTTGACACTTTGAAGAATTCAAGTTTTTCCTCTATCTTTTTTTTCCCTTTCCCATTCTTATATGTTTTGTTCCTGTCTTTTCAAAACTGGCACAATCATTAAAACTGTCACGACATTACAGATGGATTCCTGGGGGGTGACTACAGGATGCACATGACAACTTAATCAAACCTTGGAGACAAAATTAGGATTAAAAGCGAGAGAAGATGTGAGGCTTGGCTGTGCTTTCATGAACTATGAATAGAGCTGCAACAAAAGGACAGCGGGGCACACAGGCAGACTATATCCCTGTAGGGCCGTGGGCAATGACTGGGGGAGAACGAGGTTGCGACGCTCCGTCTCACCCGACAAAATACACAAATAAAGAGTCACAACTTAAACAAAAAAATCTTCTAAAATAGCTCCTGCTGATTATGGGAGAAATACGGAGATGCATCACAGGGGGAGACAGCTCATCACATGCTACTTTTAGATCTGTGCATTCTTTATTGCTCAAGTTTTATTGCTTTTCTTCTGTTGCCTGTCCTCTGACCCCACCTGGGCGTTGACTTTCTCTATACAAGGGAAGCCAGGAGCAAAAGGCAATATTCCCACTCTATATACAGTATGTGTTGGCTTTATTATATTAAAGGTGGCTGCTTGGGTATACAGTATTATTTTACTGGTATACATCTTTATGGCATTAAACCCTATATTACACAGATTTTTTCTTTTTTAGAGTCAAGACATTTATTATGGGATGAGCTTTAACTATAGACCAGATTTTGTATATAAAATGTATACTGTGTATTTACTGTATTTCAGGCTTTTTTCTTTATTACAGGTACCTAAATCTTATTCAGTGACATTTGTATCAGCTGTGAAAGAAGGATCAACCAAAATGTGCTTATAGTATTGTCAAATAGATATATCCCCAGACACCAGTTATACCCTCCATTGTATTACCATGGAACAACAACATAGGCAACTTTGGGGATTGATAGTTCTCTTTGCATTCATTGTTCCCGCTGATAATACGAGTTTATATCTCACCAGAGGCCAAAACTAAAGGGCCTCAGCTTTACAAAGAGTCCAGTCATTTGTACTCCAAAGGATTCTAAAACTTATTCAGTTGAAAGTTGGAATCTTTACCACATATTTGAGGAGTTTGAGTTTATAAAATCCATGTAGACCTGGTCTGTTATAGAGAATATGTTATTATTCTTGAGGGAAATTCTTGTGTTATCTTTGCTGTTAAAAAAACATGAATCATTCATCCCACAACAAGAAATAACTAAACAATAGAAAGGGTGATTAAGTGCTTTGAGTAAAATTGTGTTCCCATCGGTGCATATCAGTAATGACCAGAATGGATAACCCAGAGCTGCTCTGGCTCCCACTCTTGCTTTACATGACATTATATATGCATTAGAACGATAGAATTATATTTTCAGCAGGCATTTTGTCTCTCAGTGGGGATCGGAATTTGTCCTTGCAGCTCTCATAGAGTGTGCTAATACAACATACTAATATAATTTAGTAAATGAATGCTAAAGATTGTCATGTGCTTCAACCATTCAGAAATCTTGCTTTTTGTCATAGACCCCAGACTTTATTAACCTTTCAAAGATAGTAAATTCACAACTTAGTGAACGTTTTTTGTAGTAATGTAATGAACATGGTATAGTTGTTTTAATCAAATGTTCTCTTTAGTTGGAAGCCAAATCCAATATTTCCACAGAATCTAAACCGTTTTATTTCCCCAAGCTTCTACCTTGGATATTGATAAAATGATAAGAAATCATTATAGACACAGATGACGAGCCGTTACTCAAATGTTACGTCTGCGTGTTGATCTTTGTCTGTGCCGTGGCCATCGTCTGCAGTAATATTTTGATCTGACGTCCACTCCCTTTGAAACCAATTAGTCCCTTGTCTGAAGCTGCTTTTTTGGCTCGATATGCTAACTTTTATCTCATCTCTCTTTGGTGCAAGCCAGTTCTTACTTAAAGAATTCTAGCCTTTCCGCAGCGTGTGCAATTGAAATTTCTTTCTTTTGTGATATACTGCAGTGTTCGTAATCCAGCCCAACATACAATGCATTCTAATTCAAACAGAAACTTATCTCTTCTTTAACCCAAATCAAATGTCATCTGTTGATTATTGATTGTGTTGCAGTGTTGAACATTAGCATACATTATAACCCACACATTCCACTATTGAGTTGGAGATTGATTGGATTGAGTTAATATATTTCAGATTTGATTTAGTCTGACTGAGAAAGGGATCTGATGGCCTGGCATTATCCTGCAAAGCACATTCTAATAAGAGATGTCTACAGGAGGTTCAGTGGAGAGCTGCTCTCAGCGCATGAAGAATGGTGCTTTAGCTGAGGCTTGACAAACAATGTAGCCACTTCAACAAGGGACTGCATTTACATTGTAATTCTAAGTCATATTTGTCACCAATGGTAAAACATAGTGAACATACTGACAGAGTAGTATTTCTGCATATGTAGTTGGAGAGGAGGAAAAGAGTACTACAGCTTAATCCAGTATCATTACTGCAGCCTATGAGTGGCAAGACATGCAGTATAACCACAGCAAAACCACAACATTTGTACACAAAACAGTTTTATTCACAGGTTTCTTGAGTGGATTATAAAATTGTCACTATAATTTAGTTGAACTTGCCACAAAACCGCCTAAGAAGGATTTGAATTAAATCTGTGTGAATGGATTTGCGTCTCAATGGTGATAAAGGGACATGCATACAGCAGCAATCTTATTAATGTAATTCTATCAACATATAACTTCCAGGCCGGTGAAACCGCCTCATTTTGCTCCATAACTTGCCACTTTTCAAATATTTCCATTTAAAGTACAGAGTGATCAAAGCCATTATTCAGATTTTAGATTCAGGCCTCAGCCCATGCAAATGCATCTCCCATTTCTGAAGGTCACTGGACAAAAATATGAAATTGAATCCAGGGGATTACCCATAATGCCGCTACTTCCATTTTTATGTGTTCAATTTCTCCACTCTAGGATTTTTTTATGAAAAAGCCCAAGTGAATACTAACCTAGTTTTCAAAAAGAGGCATTGTTGTGTTTATAAATAAATGACAATGTCTTTAATCTTATGAAGCTAAACTCCAGTCAGACATGGTTATATACTGTAGCTGAAAAAAATAATAAGAGACCCCAAAATACTTTAATCTGTGTACATTATAGTTATCAATTTCAAAATGAGGGTGAGGAGCTCAGTCATGGGGGGGAGCTCGGGTCAGAGCCGCTGCTTCTCCACGTCGACAGGAACCAGTTGAGGTGGCTCTGACATCTCCCTCCCTGGGGAGGTGTTCCGGGCACGTCCCACCGGGAGGAGTCGCCGGAGAAGACCCAGGACACGCTGAAGGGACCATGCCTCTTAACTGGCCTGGGAATGCCATAGGATTCCCTGGATGAGCTGGAGGAATCCGTGGATGGGAAAGTCTGGGTGTCTCTGCTTAAACTGCTGCCCCCGCCACACAGGAATGGATAAAGCGGAAGAATTTGATGGATGGATGGATGGAAATTGTACATGTACAAATTCCATGTTTGGTATTCACTTGACTCCATTTGTAAAGTGCATGTCCATCAGGATCAGTGTTGGGGAAGTTATTTTCAAAAAAGTAACTTTTCTCGTCACTCATTACTTCTTTTACAAAGTAACCTGTTACGTTACTCGTCATATTTACGTTTTGTTACTGTTGTTATCCACTGCAGTCTTTGCTATCTACTAAAAGCTGTCCAACCGCGGAAACGTGTCGAATAGACCGTCATCGACTTTGCCTTGAAACTGGACACAATGCATGGTCCTGTGTGAACGCCCCTTAATGCTCTGAACCAATATGAAGCTGGGAAATCAATTGAGCCAATGAAACGCTTTGATACATCAACACAGTTCATAAACAAAGCGAAGCAGTGGCAGTACGAGACGTTGACACGTTTATCACATGAGCGACTGTTTTGATACACGCTCTCACGCAGTGTTTCGAAGCAGTTTGCTTCAGAAAGAGTGACACAAGCTTCGAAACTTCGGTGTTGTTTGCCCATCACTAAAACCGTTGCAGCGGATCAAAATATAAACGGCTATATGTTACTAAACTCACTGCTTTATTTTTCCTCAGAAAAAGTAGTTTTGTTAATAATACTGGGTAACAAAAAAATATTTTTTGAAAATAGTCCAGGGTTTTCCAGCTGAATTAGACTAATTTTGATGCTCTGAGTCCGACAATGACCTTGGTTTTGCACAATCAGGTCAGGATTTTTTGCTACAGAAATATTTTTTTAAATAGATTTTGCGTTAAAAAAAAAAAAATCTGCGGATCATCAGCTGAGTAACCCTTGAAGTTTTTTCCGTTTTCCTCAAGAAATAAAAGTCAACGTATCCAAAGTCATTCAGTTTTTATTTACTCCATCAAATTTGATAAGCAGAATTCATAATAACGTAGACGTACATAATCCGTAACACTATGGCTGTATCTCAAAAAGTTGACCTGATAGAGCAAAATGCATGAGATATTCGGACTCAGAACACCAAAATTAGTCTAAATCAGTTGAGAAACCTCTGACCATTTTTTGGCTGTCAACTTGTGTAATGTAACACATTACACCCAACACTGGTGAGGTTTGACAATGACGACACACTTATGGATTCATTAACACTACGTTAAAACAAAATATATATAAAGTATATTTTTCTGTTATGTTATTGAAATGAGTGCTTGTGAAAAATCTAAGCCTGCTTTGTTTATATTATTACATTTATTTATTGCATTACACTATGTCTATGGAGAAGCAAGTGTCACTACCAGGTCAAGTTACAGCTCAGATCCGTGGGAAGGAGTTCACTCTCACAGTAATGATGGAATATCTGCAACATAGGATTTTTTTTTGTCTTAGTTTATTTATGAAACAACCTTAAAAACCCTTTTTGATGTCACTGGGGCACAGAGCAAACAGCTTTTCTAACTGCGCAGAGACACACGCTTCATCAAACTTTAATCATCCCCAAGTGGTGTCCTCCTTCAATCGAACGCACTGAGCTCCCCACAGTTTGTCACTCAGAGGAGGCTGCAGTCACACTGGTCACTTGTGCCGTGAAATGTTATTACATTGGCCTCCTAATAATTTGTCCTTGTCTTTATCATGATCATCTATAATGGTAAAACATACCATAGCATGGCATTCTTACTGTTTGGAATCAATGCAGCTGAGTTTATGGATGCCTTGTCTCATTAGAAGAGTATGTATCCATAAATCTGAAAAATACCTCATAAGACTAAGTCATCAATAATTTACCACCACACCTACCAACCCTAAGTACTATCAGGTTGAAAGGCTGTAGGTGGGCTCTTTTCAGTTTGCCCCAGGACAGATGAGGAACAGAAGTACTGAGAGAAGAACATGACACTGGACAGTGTTATCCCCCTGTTGGAACAAAAAGTACATGTTACTTGAGTGGACAAAAGATGCTACATCGCCTTCAAACGCCTCCATTAGTCAAAATCACAAAGTCAGACAAGTAATAGCTATATTCTGTTGTGGAAATTATGTAGTGACCAAGAGCAAAAATAATGTAAACAACCAAGAGCTGTAATGCAATCAAAGTGTGAGTTTATTCATTAGTAAATGTGCACATCTACAATGAATAACAGAACCGATACCAATACCACCGGGCAGCCGTCTGAAATCGTCTGCCCCGAATAAGGAAATGACTGGACATTAAATAGACCAGAGTAAACAAACGCATATCTACTCTAGATACTATTACATAGATGAAGTCAACATTGATATGTGTTGCTCAAGGCTTCTCTTTGCGCTTTTGTACGCTGATACAACTCTGATATATGTAAAAATCTGCTTTTGACCTGTACATATTGTTCTAAGACCCAGATGAGGTCAAAGACATGTTGCAGCACGTCTCCATCTATCAGCTGACCTGGATGACAACTGAATCCAGAGTTGACTGTTAGTTAATAACTTACACGGGGTAAGGGCCTATTGCTTTCACAATGACGCTTTAAAATTATGTATCATGTGCCATTAAAACCTATATTGTTTTTGCTCGAGACGTCAAAAATAAATCCTTGGTTTGGTTTCTTTCTTTTTTCTTCTGCACTTTGAGCCTTAATTTGACCCCCTGAACATGCATGAAAAGTTGCTAAATTTTGCCCAAAAATCAGACCTGGCGAGAAATTTGATATTTTGGTGTTTATTTTTATGGGACTCAAAAAATGCCACAACAGCGCCACCTACAACAGCCAATTTAATACCCCTATGGGAGTTTTGGAGATCAAGTTTGTCGTAGAGCCATGAAATTTGGTACACATGTTGCTCGAGTCAAGACATGCATTTTTTTTTTACTATGCCTTTTTTACTATGCCCTCTGATAAACAGGAAGCCCATGAATTTCACTGCAAAATGGAAAAATGAACAGCAATAGTTTTCGTACATGTCGGTTAGAAAGCGACTCCTCCTCGGCCGTTTCACCGATTCACCTCAAAATCGCTCCACATCATCTCAACACATGTACCTTCAAAATGACTTTTGATTTTGATTGATTGATTTTATTTCAAGCTTATAAACAGGAATCAATTTATAGATTTAAAAGCAATTACATACAATACATGATAGAAATTTACATACATACATACATACATTAATGTATATATACATTTTTATTTTTATTATTTTTATTTATTTTCACTTTTAATTTATTTTCACTCCTGTTAAAGCTCAAAAAGGAGTGGGAAGAAGTCAAACTTATAGGCTCCCACCCCCTATACCTATATTCACTTTATACGGTTGCACCTACCCGCCCACACATACATACAGACATAGCCATACATATACAATATTCATACACACATATTATAGTTGTTCTTGTCATGTATAAATATGTAACCATACACACACACACAAATACACAAATATATATATATATATATATATATATACATATACACACATACACATATACATACATACACATACACACCTATATATACATACATATATCCACACATACATATACACATATACACATATACATATACATATACATACACATACACATATATATACATACATACACACATTATATATGTTTCTTTGAAACAAATGTGTCACAGTGGCCAACGCGCACCGGTAAGTTCGATACTGCCATCTCCCACCAGGCCCACGCGCACCAAGCAAACCCACAGCAGCAGACCATCCGCACAGGAGAGAGAGAGGCCAACACTCACTACAGCCTTCCAGCAGCTTCATGAGCCACAATCAACAGTTTTGTTTTACCTCAACACAATACAACATATTTTCACAATATCTCCTTTAGTAGAGAGCGCAAAATAAATTGTATTGATTTCCTTTTCAATTTATTTTCATTTATTCAATTTTGATTTTCTTAATTTATTAGATTAACAGTCTCACTCCTTGACTTTAAGTAGAGCAGATTATCACCCGTGTGACTGCCTCACTCTACCTTTAGACAAAGGGAGCTTTAAGTTTTATTTTTGTTTTAATTGCAATTCAGAATGAGAGAAAGCACTCTCACCAGACCGTCAAAGAACGCTACCGTGAGGCCGGCCAGTCTCCTCCACACCTCAAGTCCCACCATAGTACTCACCTACCACGCCAAAGGCCCAGCCACACTTTGGCGATTTTTCATCAGTGAAACGCTGTTCGAGCAGCGGAGCGGCAAAATGTGGCGTTTTTTTGGCCGTTTTTGACAATATTAAATTTGCTCCTGTTTGCACAAACAAAGTCTGATTTGCACAAAACTTTAATACATTGTTTAACTCTAGGGTCTAGGTAAATTGAAAGTGAAATAAATGAACTTGGCTCATTAGCGCCCCCTACAGATGGTGTAAAAAAATTTGCATGGGAGGGGTTTGAGGTCAAGTTTGTCGTCTAGCCATGACATTTGGTACACATGTTCCTCAAGTCAAGACATGAAAACAAAGTTATTATGGCCACGCCCCCTGACAAACAGGAAGCCCATAAATGTCATTACAAAATGGAAAAATGAAAAGCAATCATTTTCATACATGTCGGTTGGAAAGCGACTCCTCCTCGGCTGTTTCACCGATTCGTCTCAAAATCACTCCACATAGTCTCAACACAAGTACCATCAAAATGACCTCAGGGAATTTTGATCAGTGAAACGTTATTTGAGCAGGTGAGCGGCAAAAATTTGCACATACAAAGTCTGATTTGTACTAAACTTGACTCGGTTGTTCTACTCCTAGGCCTTGGTGAAATATTACATTGGCTCTTTAGCGCCCCCTACATACTGAGCCAAAGCTAAACATAGGGGGCCAAACCAACAGATCATATTCATTACAATTTCACGACCATTGTTCTAAGGCTACGGGAGCAAATAATGGCGTGGCGGCACCACCTCTGTCGCGCGGTGCGGTGAGTCGTAGCGGTGCGGCGAGGGCCGTTCGACGCCGCTTGTGGCTTTAATTCAAATTGCTTTACTGAAAGATTTATATAAAAATTCAGAAACTTGTTTTTTATCCTGGTCTGTTATGGGGAACTAAGACTCTGCTCCAAGTTCCAGGTTTTCCAGCCCCCTCTGATTGGAGTCACTGTAGTCCTTAAAATGGCTGCCTTGGCTCCTCCCTCTCTCTCTCTCAGCCTGGCAGCAGAAGCCCTCACCTCCACACATTTACTTCCTTTTTTTTTTTGTATTGTTTCATACCTCTTTTTGGTTTTGTTAACAAACCCTGTTAAGTTTTACCAGTGTTTGTCTTTCATGTTGCCCTCCATGAGCCGGGCTGTCTTGAACGTATTAACCTCCAAGTTATACCGCACATCTTGTTGTGGGTGTTGGAAATGCCATGCAACAGATTTTGACATTACATGAGTGATAAAAAAACAGGTGGTACTTTGAAAGTGAGTCATCTTCAGGAAGTTCTACCTTAAGGTGAGGTTTACACTCAACTAACCAAGGTGTTACATAAGGTGTATTATTTCAGATATAAAAGCATGGCTCAAGGGGCAATTTGGTGTTGAGGTTGCGAGTTGAAGTGAGTTGAAGAACAACAAATAAAACATATTATTCAAATACTATAAAGTTTTGAACAGATTTATGTATGAGACAGGTTTATTTTCATGGAGGTTTTTTTAATTATTTTCAACAGTGAGAATTCTGTCTCATCGTTTTTTGATTATAATCTTTTAGTCAACAAAACTAAAACTGTCTGCCTCTTGGTGGAATCGCTCAGAGACTGTAAAAAGACGAGCTGGGGCCAGCACAGGACTGTTACTCCTGAGGTCGGCGTGCTTCCTCCTCACTCCATAATGTGTTGAATGTGGAGCAGAGAGTGTGAATAAGAGCGCTAATGTGCTGGGTATGTGCTGTGTGTGAAGAGGTGGCCTGTGTGCAACACTCTGTGCCAGAATGGAAACATGCGACTGTGGAGAGCTCATTAAAACCTTTTATCAGTGTCCTGGTGTGATTGGAGGGGAGACAAAGCCACGGGTACAACACACCAAACATTTGACATTGTTTTGGGTCTTAATCCTCAAATAGTAAACTTGTGTTGTGTTGGTTACTGCTTTTCTGCTACGAGTTTATCCAACCTGACCTATTCTGACTGGTGTAAAAGATACGTTTTTTATATATCCATAAGTAAAATCCATTGCAGAATTCACATATTTATCAAAATAAATGGAAAATGTAAATGTGCACTTTATTGTCCCCATAGGGAACTTCATCCTCTGCATTTGACCCATCCTGATGCCACCAAGGCTTCCATCAGGAGCAGTGGTTGCCATAGTCCAGCGCCCAGGAACCCATCTCCAGATGTTGATACTCGGCTTGGTATGGACCAGAGCTAGAAGGCTTTTATATGTATTTTTTTTAATGGTAGGGGAAACCGGAGCACACACAGAGAGAACATGCAAACTTCATTCAGACGGATCCTGTTCCGACCAGGATTCGAACCCAGGACCCTCTTGCTGAGAAGCGAGATTGCAATCCACTCAGCCACCTTGCCACCCATTTGACTGTTACAAAACTAAACCAGCACATCAATTAAAGCAACAGAACTCAAATGGAAGATCGCCTTCAGGATTCGATGTTAGAGTTAAAACCATTCTCTGTTGACTTGTGTTCATGTTATGTGTGCTAGGTTAGAATTAATCTCAGAACAAGGTCTGCGTAGAGGGTTTTTCTATACTTCATCAATGGCAGCGTTTATGGATGTGAGGTAAGAAATTCTGCTATTATTGCCGCAAGGTCATCTGAAATCACTCTTAATACGTTATTATCACTGCACTCATATTGCAGTGGTAAAAAGTAGGTACAACATTGATTCAAAGATTGGCTGGTTTCCGTTGAGGCAAAAGTAATTTTGCAAAAAGCACATTATTGTAAAAAAATGGGCCACAAACTGAAATCATGTTAGAGTTAAAGAATACAATTTTTCTTTAGGGAATGTGTTATTATGAGTGGGAATTGGACCAGCAGCCTAAATACAGCACTGGCACTTGCATGGTGTCTATTATTTACCAGTGTTGGAAGCCATACTGAGTGAAAATAACAAAAATATCATCAACAACATAATTAAAACAGTTATTAATTGTATTTAGTAAAGATTTTATATTAGGGTGAAGTGCTGAGGGTATTGTCTGATGCCTGAAGGGGAAGTCTCTCACCTCTTCCATGGGATGAGCATCTCTGCAGACACTGAGAGATGAGAAGGTATGACCCGTGGTCCAGCAGTGCCCTGTCGAGAGACAGGAGGTACGTTGGCTGTCATTGACCCTGCTCGCCGAGGTCAGGTGCTCAGGTACTCAAAGCCAACCACAGTCAAGGGGACGCAGGTGCGTCCAAAAACTGACGGAGTCACCAGTCTCACGATAATGAAATTAATCTTTAAAGTCCGAGCTGGTTTATTCACATCGCTAAGATAAAGTCTGTCGATTTGAAACCGCACCACAGTATGTGTTTAATATGTAATTTAAATTTCCCCACTGTGGGACTAATAAAGGATCTCTTAAGATATGTATATGACATGTATATATCTCATACAGTACAAATTGTGTACGAAAAACTACAGCTGTTATCAACACATAACTGATATCAACACATAACTTTTGCCTGTCATTACTATAAGTGTATTCATGCGAGTTCTAAATGGCACAATCCATATTTATTTGTGTTCTGTTGCCACAGAAGTTTAGGCTCATTTTCATATAATGCCTTTTATGGAGTTTGCACGAGACATAATTAAAATGTCCTCATTGTCCCATTTCTGTTGGATTTGAGTGTGATTTTGGAAAACTGTATCAACAGCATGGTAATTTGGCTCCCTACTGCCATTTCTCTCACAAAGGCAGTTTAGTCTTTTGGACTTTCAGTGAAGACACATATGCCTTTCCCATTCCCCCCAAAAACCATGCATGAAATCCACTTCCATCCCTCGCCTCTGTTCCAGCACTGGGGACAATCAACCAAATGGCCACTTGTGACCGAGCAGCCGCATCATACAGTGTCAACAATCACGTCTGCATTATGCAAAAAGTGAATAAACAACAGACTGAGGGACACAAATTGGCGCCATACCAGCTGTCTAATTAGCTTTGTGCTGATCTTGAAAAGCAAACGGGCACAGAAAGTAAACCGGTTCTGAACACTGGCCAAGACTTTCCAAAACGCTACTTCCCCCCAAATCAGTCGGGGCAGAAAGCGATAGAGAGAAATGGAGGCAGAGAGATTAGATCATACATTTAGTCCCGGCATGCCCTGCTTCTCCAAGTTATTTTGGAAGCGCTGTAAAGAGCCACTAGAGGCTGCAGGCGGAATTTACATTTTAATGAAGCTTTGGTTGATTGCTGTTACGTGGAGTTACTCGGTATGGGATGGTTTAGCTCATATGAATTACACACAAATAGAGGAGACATGCTCACAGACTAACTGGTCAACAAGACAAGACACGGCGCGCTAACCTGCTCCAGCTGAGAGGTGGTTCTGAAACTAATTGTCCTGTAAACACAGGCTGGGAGCGATGCATTCATTTGTTCAGTGGAGCAGAGACACTTGGACATACTATGAAGCAAAATGAGGCTTAAATGAAAAAGCTTTACAGAATTAATTTACATTAATCAACTTACTGTATATGTCAATGTACAGTATATGTTAGGATTACCACTCCAGTAAAATGCAATTATTATCTGGAGAACTTGGTCTGTTTAGAAAAATGAATATCATATAAAAAAATTCCCATACATTTTTAGATAATGATGATGATAGTAATTTTTAGATACAGTATGATTTTGAGAAATCATATTTTAATCATAGCCAAGGGTGTTCAGCCAAGTTTCAGAATTTGGTTCGTCATTTGTATAGCTCATCCCAAGAAATTGATGGTTTTTTATCTGTAATGAATTTGTCTTTGAGTAATCCCCTTACCCCTGGTTGGTAAGCAATGTGTATCAGTTCCAGCAGGCCAGTCCCAATTCTAGCACAGCAGAGAAAGACTAAACTTCCTCGTTACAATGTTTGAAGTGACTTTTCTCCACCAAATATCTGCACATATGATCCATCTCCCCTCTTCTTTTTCGCAGCCTCACAATGACGTGCATGTGCAGTGGCTCGAGGCTGGTGCCTCTGGCAGAGTGACGAACGTGCCACATTTTACCCTGTGAGAGACTGTCACAGTCAGCGCTGTCATTTACAACAGGAGCGTGGGAGCTGCCTGCGTCCTCTCCCAACGCAACAGAGACTGCAGCTGTGCCACTATGCATTGTGCATGTGCCAGAAACCTCCCACCAACACTGAATGTGGCTATGAAAACACTTTTGGCATGAGAACATTTTACTAATTTTGTAATAAGGACAAAACTATCTGGACTCCATTGGCAGCAGAAAAAATAGTAGCACTTGAAAGAGAAATCAAATATTATTTAGGCAATCAGAATGTTCCCCCCCGACCGGGCGCCTCTTCAGTCCAGTTCAGCTCAGTTTGTTATTAATGCATTTCCTGTAATGATTTTCTTATCTGTTGTTGTCCTCCAAGACAACTGCTGTTGTGATGAAGGGCTATACAAAATAATTGGAAATGATTTGAACTGAAATCCAATGCATGGCTTCTGATCTGTGCCTGTATATACCCACCTAAGTTAATTTTGAAAAGAAATGTCCAGCTGGGGTGCCTTTGTGATTCATAAATACACTTTGTTTGTTGAACTATGTTATTTTCCTATTAATATGCAGAGTCTGTGTCAACAAAAATGTCTGTTATGTTTTTGTCAACAACTTTAACATTGGGACCACCCATCTCCAAATACATCATTCAATTAGAGACATAGTCAATTGCTTTGACTTTGCACAACTACTTTCCAATACACACACAGTATTGTATATATTCCATTGACTATTCACCACTCAGCTATTGCTGGTCGTGACAGCGTGGTGACACACCCATGGATCATTATGAACATTTCAAGTCTCATTATTGATCCAAAATTATTCAATAAAAGAGACGTGCCGACTGACATAGTAATGAAATTTGCTCTAATGGTTTGTGTCTGCTCCAATGTGTCACCATAGACATCACCAAAGTACTGACATGATAAAGACATGAACACGTTTGTGAGACGCTTATTGCTATTCATGTGTGACAAAACGTCACACATGAATCCAGAAGAAGTAAAAAAACAGAACACTGGCCATGTACCAGTGTCTCAGTGAGGAGAAGCAATGGTGACTTGAACGCAATATATCAAACAAGATTAAAGCTCTAGATTTTGCATTTCTCAGTTGCCTTCAGCTCAAAACATGAAAACATGCACGCAAATTGACATGACATTTTAAGAGGTTCCAATGTAGCCTTGGACATGATCTTGTCTGCTGTAAATGGCAGGCGCTGCTGGCACATGCCGTGCAGGAGACGTGCTATCTAGAGGGCTCTTATCTCTGAGCCCCAGTGAAACTACAGCAGGTACGGGCTTGTCATGTGACGCGCCGCACAATGACACCCTCTGCTCCGGTGCTTTGGACGGAACATAAATGTAGTGTGTGGGATGGTGATAGCACCGGGGGCAGAAGTGATGCATATCTGACATGTTAAAGAGCTGTTGTTGACCACATGGGAGTGGAATTAGACTGAACAAATCCATTGCTGCTCAAATAGAGATTACTCCCTCATGCTTCTTGCAGTTTTCATATAGTAATATTCCAGAGCATATTCGACCACATGTATGCATTACATCATGCATATACAAACTGTATATGTTAGTAAGTAAGTAATTTATCTAGCGACTATAATTACTATATTATATATAGTAAATTATACAGCGACTTCCACAGGCAAGAGTCACAAAGCGCAATTGTGGGTATTTTTCTCTCACTCCACACAGAGATGGGAGCGAGGTTGCCATACAGGAGACCAGATTGTTATTGTACATGTTTTTTGGGGATATGGGAAAACTACGCAGACACGGGGACAACATACAAACTCCAATCAGAAAGTCTCTATTCCAACCATTAATCGAGCCCCAGACATTCTTGCTGAAAAGCGAGAGCGATATCCACACAAACTTTTTTAAACCCGTATTCGTGTTACAAATTGTTGAAAAAAAGAACAACTCCTCCCTTTGGTGGCATAATAGGGAAATACAAATGGATTTTTTTTTTGTACCTTTATTCTTCTTTCACCACACATACCTTTGTCTAAAAAGTATGTTACATCTGAAACAACTGAGGCAAATGGTGTTTACTGTGGAGCTCCCAGTGTTGATCGCCCTGGTAAACAAGAGGAAAAAGCTGATGCAACAGTGTCCAGACGTCTCTCTCTCCAACAGCATAAACACAGACCTATGACTCGTCGTTCACTGTTGGGTAACATCGCTTCTGCAAATAGAACGGACAAGACAACATGGCGCCCGGGTCAAAACAAAACTCACTCTATGGGTGATGGAAGGGATGAGTGCTGTAACCTACAGGCTGGTGGCAGATGGATACATTTGTAAGGACAGGGACACCTGAACATGCCATTTTGGATTTTGACAGCACTTGGCAGCAGACAGCCTTTACAGAACAAGTCAGTAATCATTCAGGATGGGCCCACATCTCCCTACAGGGGAATCTCTGCGAACAAGAAAGGCCCTTTTATCTTTGATTTGTGACACCAGCGTAAAGAAGGAGACTCACTCACTAGCTCTATAACCTTGGTGATTCTGGCTTGTTCAGCTGAAATCCATTTGGTCATAATTGTTGAACGAGAACTGATAGTCTCTGAGGTCTTAAACAGCCGCTTGAAATGAATGAATGGAAAGGTATTTATATCGCGCAATTGACTAGAGACATTGAATTGACCCATAGTTATAGGGTCACCTCTCCCCTTTTCTTTTCCCACATGGAACATTACTTTAGCTTCCTACGCCTCCTCCCCCCTAATTTCCTTGCATTCCTCAATTGCTTTTCCCGTACCTCAAAGCACGGATCACCATGGAAAATTTTTGCCATGTAGACATCCACCTCACACCTATTTGATGATTATTTTTATTTTGGAGGTAATTTTCTGTACCCCTCAGAGAGACCAGAGTGAGTAACAGACTGGTTATTAGGACGGAGGAACAATATTGCCATCTGTTGGGTGGCCAAGTGAGCACACAGAAGTGATATCCAGTCTGAGTCAACAACCAGCATGCATGAGTTGGCAGACACGAAATGGTAAGTGCTGTTGCATCAACTTCAAGGATTTGTTCCTTTTCTTTTAATAGTATTCTTGAATATCTTTTTGGCGGAGAGAAGAGAAGTCAGCAAATAACAGCGGGTATTATCTACCTTGCAGTCAAAAGGAGAAGGTCTATTACCTTTGATATGTCAAAGATCTGTTGTGTGCCAGGTCATACACACATTTTATGAATATTATGAATAACAATGTGTTGATTTTTTGCCCTGCTCTGAATGCAATTTTGAAACGATAGTACTAACAAATGGAAGGATGTCATGCAGTTTCTATTGCTGTGTTCCCACCGCTGATGAATGGACGTGCGTTGATGGAGGCATGGACATGTGTTTACTAAATTTCAGCTGCATGAGTTTTGTCAATCTGTCATACAGCCTGTTACGGCCCTGGGCCTATATATTGCTCCCTGTTTTGTAGTGATGTGCTGAGCGGACCGAGTCTTCGAAGCGTGGACCGAGTAATCTGGGGGCGTTTCTTGTGAAGTGTGGGTCGAGGCGTGTATTGGTCACGTGTGTGGTGACGTTCGAAGCCTCGCGTAGCGGCCGCACCACGTGACGGTTCATATAGTGCTTCATATAGTTCGGAGAGTGCATTGCTTTGACAGGTGCTTTGTGATCCGCGGCTGTACCATAGACTGTATTGGCTGTCCCCGTCTGCCTCTGTGTGCGTACGTGTGTGTGTGTGCGTACGTGTGTGTGCGTGATGTGGAGCAGTCCTGCACTAAGTATAGAGAAACTACTTCATATGAAATACAATTAAAAACTTTTCACTTTAGTAAAACCTCATATCAAGGCTTCAAGTTATTAGTAATAATACGCTGGATAATACTTTTCACAACAACTGTGTGGCGCAGTCGGTCTATGACGGACTCCTAAGCAGAAGATATAGCGTTCGAATCCTGGTCTACCCATAATAAATTTTGTGTTGCAAAGTAAATGTATTTATTTTTTGGGAATAAATGGTTTGTTGTGTTTAATTAATCCACCTCTTGGTAGTTTTTCCTCCATTAATCACTTTCTGTAGAACTGTATTACTTTGGATGTGTTTGTTGTATCAACACAATTGACTGAAAGACTCAAATAGTTCATAGTTCATGAAGCATCATTTCAAACACAACACGTTAGACCTTAAATCAATCAATCAATCAACGTTTATTTGTAGAGCGCCTTTCCTACACAAGGCAACGCAAAGCGCTTCACATCCCCTATCACATCATGCATAAATCAAACACATTAAGAGCACAAGATATATTAAAAACATTAAAAATTAAATCACAAAAATTAAAAACCTTTAAACATTAAAATCACAGATGGGACTAAAATCATAAATAGTCACAGTGCATTAAAAAGATTAAAGATAAAAACAAAGATGAAAAGATAAAATCATTTAGTTGTATATGCGCAGCTAAACAGAATTGTTTTGAGCCTAGATTTAAAAGATGCCAGAGTAGACGCCTGTCTCACATTCTCAGGAAGACGGTTCCAGACTCTAGCCGCATGAATCTGAAATGCAGTTTGCCCATGTCTAGTACCGACTCTGGGCACTAACAGGAGTCCAGTCCCTGTGCTCCTCAGAGTCCGGGTCGGTTCATATGGCACAAACATGTCATGGATGTACCTTGGCGCGAGACCATGGAGAGACTTGTACACAAGTAAAGCTGCTTTGAAGTCTATTCTCTGAGGAACAGGAAGCCAGTGCAGAGACCTGAGAACTGGACTAATGTGGTCGTACTTCCTAGATTGTAAATATACATTTTAACATTAGATCTCACCATTCATTGTAAGCACTTAAGAGTGTTATGTATTTCTTTGTCCACATGATGGCGTAGTGGAGCATGATTCACCTCGAGCCTTCGACTTATGGGCCGAGTAATAGGCTGCGATCCCTCAAGGCTTCATGGGGCTTCATATTGCCATCACTACTGTTTTGTATTTTGTGTGTGTGTTTGTGGCAACCCCTCCTGTCTGAAGATCCCTGGCCTGTCATTGGACAATCACTGGCCCTCCCACCTCCCAGAAGTTCGCGGCTCAGGTGCTGGTTGGAGGAGCAGCGGTTCACCTGGCCCATCCAGCTTCCCCACCTGGAGTCACTCTCCTACTTAAGGCCACACTCCACACCTGTTTGGGGCGGCCAGCCTGTGTGTTGCTGGTGTGCCTTTGGTCCTAAAGAGATGGCTGTCATTGTCACGGTGGCTTTTATTTGGTTTGTCTCTTTTTATTAGTCACTTTGAGGTTTTGTTTTCGCGACACTTCGCTTTAGTTGAGACAACAGTAGGTTTAGTGTTTAGTTCTAGGTGTATTGTCCTGTAGGGGTGTGACGATATATCAATATATTGCAATACTTTCTCCCGCGATTCGATTATCAATATGCATTTGCCAAGTATATCGATTTTTTTTTAAAATGTTTTTTATTTTTATGTTTTTTCTTTTATTGGTATCAATACTTAATATATGGCTACATTACGCATCTCCATTCCATTTATCATGAAATAAAGTGTATTTTTTCTTTTATTTATGCCATAAATTGGCATATTGTATATTTCTGACCAATGTATCGATAATTGTTATCGTGATATCGTTATCGTGAGCTGTGTATCGTATCGTATCGTAAGGTACCCCTAGGTTCCCACCTCTATTGTCCTGTATTGTGTCTTTTTGATTTTTGTCTACTTATCATTTACATTCCTTTTATTAAATACATGCCTTACCATTTTAACATCTTGGTTTTATTTGTTACCTCCCTTACACTAGCCAGGCTGGGTCGTGACACTGCCCTGTGGAAGAGGTGTGCAGGCTTTGATGCTAACAATTTTACCGACCGTACTTCCATATCGGCAAACACGTTAGCAGCACTTGTTTACAGTCACAGTAGAATGTCAACTCAGAATGAAGACGTATGTTCAAAAACACTGCGGCTCCCATTGTCAGCCCTGGTTCAGTTCATGTTTTAGGTGGTTTCGAGTGTCTTTGTCTTCCTGTTTTTGATGGGCTCCACTTTGCTGCTTTCTGATTGGCTTCTGCATGTGTGTGGAGCGAGGATGTTCAGTGAAAATAATCTCCTGCTTTTGCTTTTTGCATGCATTGAACTGCCGTAACCCACTGCCTCTGCCGCATACATCCAGGGCTGGACTGGCCATCGGGCGTACCGGGCAATGCCCGAAGGGCCGATGCCCACATTTGGGCCGGCCTGTCTGCCTCATCCAAAACATGTTTGTGAAAAGTGTAAATCCGTTGAGAATTGTTCGAGGGGGGCGCGCGTGTTCGCGGGGCACCTGCTGTATGTACTTGAACGGGATTCCGCCACCTCAGCGGCCGCAGTGTTCCCCGGCTGCTACGGACGCTTTGTAATGAGCGGTTCCCGCATCCAGCGGCTCTGAGCTGGACGCGGGAACCGCTCACAACACAACACGCTGAGCGCGTAGCCGCAACGTGACCATATACCCAAGACCATAAACGCGCACAGGACCATGCGTGTCTTAGCGTAGTCTGTGGACCCAATAAATACACCGCTGCAGTAAACAGTCCGCGTCTCCCCTCTCCTCTCGAAGCGCGACTAAATTAAAGCTCGGGTACCTAAATTTTCCATTGCATCAAAAGTTCATGTTTGAGCCCAAAAGTAAAATGTTGTGAACAAATCAAACAGATTTAGTGACAGCTAATGGCTGACATTATGCATTTCAGACTTTTTTTGACCAATTCTCATCCCTGTAACAAACAATAGAGTTGTCTGTGTCCACCTCCCTCACTCTGAGACATGTTTATTACTCTCTTTAATGTAGACTATTGCGTTTTATTTTATTGTTGAAACTGCAGACATCCTGATCCTCTAGTAAGTAAGTAATCTTTATTTATATACCGCCTTTTCACTGCAGATCAGAGTCTCAAAGCGGTTTACAATTGTTATTTTTTTTGGGCATTAATCTTTCACTCCACACAGAGATGGGAGTGGGGTCGCCAGTACAGGAGGCGCATGCCAGACCTATTGTACATATTTTTAGTGGTAGGGGAAACCGGAGTACCCGGAGGAAACCTACGCAGACACGGGGAGAAAATGCAAACTCCACTCAGAAAGGCCCTGGTCCAACCGGGATTCGAACCCAGGACCTTCTTGCTGAGAAGCGAGAGTGCTATCCACTCAGCCACCGTGCCGCCCAAATACAGTATTTGCTTCCACATACTGTATAAACCAGGGGTCGGCAACCTGCGGCTCTTTGCGGCTCCTCCAGAGGCTCCCGGAGCCTTTTAAAAAATGTCTGAAAATGGAGTGGGAGGGCTATATTTTATTTCTAGTTTGAATGTGGTTTCTGTAGGAGGAAAAACATTCTTGATGTTTTTAAATGCTGTGCATAAGTCTTATTCAATTTCAAAATTTCTATCTACGTAGTGCGTCATATCCGGTGACGCGGCCCCGTGCCAGACGGCGGCTGAGGTAAACAAACCGGCGTGTGTGCATCATAGACTGTGTGTGCGCACGGATCCCAAAGATAAAGAGAGAAAGAGTCGATAAGACTGGACTAAGAATCAGAATGAACTTTGGCTTTCAGTCAATAAGGAAAGACTCATGTTTGTAACGAGAAGTTTTGTTGCAACACGAGGAACAACAAAGCTTTAAACACTGTTCACTGAAGGATTCATTCATGCAAATTCAAAGCACCTAATTTCAGACTTCAAAAACCTTCGCAAAGAGGGTGAAAGAAAAGGTCATTAAGGACATTCAGCTCGAGCAAACTTCAGCCTGTGATGGATATGAACAGACAGTGATGCAGGTGAACTCTGAGTCAAAATGGAGATTTATTTACTGTATTTGTACAATTGCATGAAGGCAAAAAAATGGAAGTTAAACTTAAAGCAGAGTCGTCACATGGTGCGTCATTCTCTCCAGGACACACTGCAGTGAAAATACACATTTGATAATCATGAATGCTTATATTGTGTATTTGTAGCTAATATAGCTAATACAGCTGCAGCCTGTGTTACCTTCATATAAGCCTTTTACAAGGTGTTTTACATGTTGTTTTTTTGTCAAATATGGCTCTTTGAACCTTTTGAGTTGCCGACCCCTGGTATAAACAAACTTGCATAAAACGTGAGAAAACATGCCTGGGCCGCCAAGAAGGCAAAAATGCCCGGGCCGTTTTTTTTGTCCCAGTCCAGCCCTGCATACATCTACTGCGTGCACTAAAGTGCGTGCCGCGACGTACATGCACTTCCTCGCATGGGCAGAGGAACCATTGACTTTGCATTGAAACTCTGCAACGCATGATCTGGTGGGAACATAGCTTTAGGCTGCACATTACATAGGACACAGAATCAGAATCAGTGTTATTGCCATGTAAGTAACAGGGCGTCACAATGCAAGGACATATGTTTTCATATTAACATAAAGTTATGAGAAAGTAAAAGGTCATCCATAAACATGATTTACACTGTTATTTTTAATACTTAATACAATTTGTATTTCCACCAGTGATAATTAGATAATTAGAACACATAGGCCTACAAGTATTAAAATGTCTCTTTTTAAAGGTCGATCTTGTCCCTTGAAAATAATGGAGGGAAAGGACTGGGAAAGGTCCTTTTGTGTTCCCTGGTGAGCTATAATGCAGTGAGGAGTAGACACAGACGTAGACTGCATGAATTAGGTATGGGTCTTTTCATTGACAGTCATAGGGGCCAGGAGACTTGAACTATCAATACATACATTGACCGGCTCCGACCTAAATGAGCTTCTCCCAAAACGCATTTGATAAAGCTGGGATAGCGTGCCAAAGGGACTATACTTGTAACATACCCAATAAAATATAGAATAGACTGCACAACACAATCAGACTCCAGTTCAGCGGGCAAAGTGTATATAAAACAAAAATCCTGCAATGGATACACGTGAAAATAAGTGATAGAACCAGTAGCTTGGTAATTAAAAAGAAGAAAACTTTTTAAACATGAGCAATTAGATTGTATGTCACTGATATGTCTACTTCACTGTGGACGTTTTAATATTGTGATGGCAGCAGTTTAAATGGGAAGATCGAGAGATTTTTCGGCTACACCAACTCGTCTCTTTGACTGGACAGCAACTGCCTTCGATTCCCCCTAGAGAAAAGCCTGTCAAATATGAACTCAGAAAAGGAAAAGCTCTGGTCTTTTTGTCTATCTACAGTTTAGCTTATGTCAAACTAAATCAAAATCACCGTGTTTTTCCCATTTATTTATACTTTCTCTGCTTTTTACTCAAATCAATGGTCGTACTGTAAAACTATGTGTGATCTATGCCAGAAATCTCTCGAAGGTGAAGAGGGAATTATAGAGGATCTTCAAATAATGTGAGTATGTAATGTTGCTTAAAATAACCCATAGAAACCAATGGAAAGAGGCTCCATTCACGAAATCCATTCAAAGCATTTTCTATTCATGGTCAAGAGTGTTGCTGCTGTAAATCACCGCCATCATTGTAAGTGGCGGTGCTGTTGTCACCACACCAACCTCTTTACCATTCTCTGAGTTGTGTCAGACATGTCGGCTTATATAATGTTTTCAGCTCATGATGTCTCAGATCTGAGGTCTAAGGCCATTACCTGTAATTTAATAAATGTTATTAATAGGGCAGACAGTCCGGGGAAACATTATACTGTTATTACCTTATTGGTTGACGTCACTCTTGGGGGTTTATTTGTCAGCGTGTGTGCAAAAGTGATTAGCGCGCTTTAGCATTGGGGAAAACAGATTTATTGGTCAGGGAGCCAAATTCTCAAAAGCTCAACGAAATGGTTTGGACCTACCATGATCTGTTTTATATTTGTGTATTATTTTGTTCATTTTTTTACTTTGACCCTGAGGAAGAAAGAGTAATTGGAGGATCAGCTCTGGGTATTTTGGTGTATGAGTGTTTTTTGGTAGAAAATCCTGAAAATTAAACCCTAATGCTTGGTAGGTTACGTTATCAATACATGCCTTCCAAATGCAAAGAACATATATGGAGATAAATTCTGTGAAAAAATACATTATAAGACAAATGTCTATGTAATTTTTCCCTTTCCCTTTCTGTGCAGAGTACAAATTAAATATATATGTACAGTGGGGCCACCATTTTGATTCTATAGTGATTTTCGTTCGTTCGTGTCTGTTCTTTGCTCCTGCTGTGTATTTGTTATTGGAATGCAGCTATCCAATGACTTGCGTTATGCAGTTCCAACAAGTCTGAAAATAAATTGCTCAAGGTAAACGTGACAGAAGGTGTTGCTATGTTTTTATTTGCTTGAAAACATCTCAGCAAATCGATGGACCCTTGACATAACAGTGGCGTGTTTGGCGATTCCACATCTTTGTACAGTCCTTTGGAGAGGTGAAGCCACTCGGTAAGATTCAATTATCTACACAATGCATCTTTCACTTTTCCCGTACAGAGACCTAAACTGTCAAAGTGAGTCTGCAGCAAAACGCTTCCATGACGGTTACATTTTTGTCTGTAAAAGCTGTCCAATCCAATCTCACATACTCCTCCACGTACAGCCCCCTCCTCCCACTTCAGTAAACAACCTGATAAAAAATGTTACTAATTTGAGCTCTTCGATAAGCCCAGCTAAAAACCACTGGCCCAAATCAAATTACGTTGAACGGCGCACTGTGACTTATTAAACTGTGAAACTTCTCTCCTATGAAACTCAATAACTTTACCCGTCTCTCTGCACAATCACACAGCTCTCCTGTTACAGAATATAAAACGGCACACTTAATAATATCGTACAAGCACAATAATCTGGTAAAAGTGGTGGAAATTTAGAGGGCAGGGTGGTTAATTAAAGAGGAAAATGTTTGGGCTTAGGACCAGATCTCGCTTCTATTCATCAACGCCTGCCATATTGTACCTCTAAATGAAAGGAGAGTTGTTGCAGTGGGAGAGCAACTAATGTGAAAGATAATATATTGGCTGAGATCTTGGCTGAGCGTCACCCCTCAAATCTTGGATCTGTCTCTAGCTCTCTCCAGGCGCCAATTAAAGTTTTTTCCTCTCATAGTCTTACCGTTAAGTGATGTAATTCTTCTTTGTCACAAATAATGTCACACATGGGAGATGTTATTGCTCTTCGTATTTATTCTCCTCCCTCACGTCAATGCCTCAACTAAAATGTTTATCATCATAATTATAGCACTTTTATCGGATTATGGTCTGCTGGTAGATGGGAATATAGGGCACAACAGGTTAATTCCTCCGCAGAAGAGGTCCTAACCACACAATGTGCTAATGTTGTTTTGGGTTTTATACAGGTTTGTGAGGTTAAAATACCTAATTCCGACCTGGGTTAGGGTTGGGGTTAAGGGGCATTGATATTTTTCCTAATTAACCATGTAGTAATCCAGTCTAGATTTTTGCTGTTTTGGACCATAGACTGTATACATTAACGGACATAGTCTCCGCCGTTCTAACTAATAGGCCAAAAATTGGGCTTTCATGGAGTGATTCCAAATGGTTGCGGAGGCTGGAAAATGTGAAAAAACGCATCTGCGCATGCGTCAGTTTGAGAGGTAAGAAGATGCTATATGTTAGCATTGGCTAATTCTTATTCCGGGTCCACCCCCATCGGCCCGGGGTGGTATTGCAAGTATGTCAGCGCAGGTCATTTTGGCCACTTTTGAGCTGGGACCCGCCCCTACTGCTTTGGACCCAACGTTAGAAAACCTTAAAGACACACTGATGCCCACTCTCACAGCCACTGGGTTACTATAAGATCCAATAGATATATACTGAATGTATATTTTTTTAAATCACATAAAAGAAAACAGGAGCCAAAACACATCCTCAGCCAAGAAAAGTCAAACAGGAGCAATGTTTTTCTTCCAAATAATAAAACAATTCTTATTTGTTTTATTCTTAAATAAATCTTCTGACTTTCCGGCCCTTTACACAGTACGTATGGTGTAAATATAGAGAGAGCTGGGGGGCCGCAGCTCCACTGGAGAGCAACACATGCGGCCGCACACCGCAGGCGACTCAATTAATTACATGCGTTCACTAAAATATCATGTGTTCTGCAGTTTCTATGTCACTGTGGCAGGAGAGCAGGAACGTTGACTGAGAACGTGGATGTATTGTGTGAATATACTGTGTGGGTGTCGTCTGGGCTCAGGGGTCTTCCCATGATGTCTGACTATCAAACACAAAACATGCTTTAGCAGGTGTTTTAGTCATTGCTCAAACTTGAAAAGCTATTGAATGACAAAGAATTTTTATCGAGCTCTGCAGGCCCATGACTTCAGCCTTGACTGTATTACATCACCAGAACAATCATTAATGGAACAATTTTAAGACTACAGTTTTAATGATATCTCTCTATCAAATGTACCATTGGGTTTTAAGTAGGATGACATGAAACGTTCTATCCTTGTTGTAATCAGTTCATAAAATGTTAAATGTTTGAGAAAAGAAATGTCTCAAGTGGAAATAATTGATTGACTGCGGAACCTTCCGCAGTCAACCATTGGTTTTGGTGTTCTTTATTCCGTCTTTTTCCTGATTTTTGACACGTTTCACAGCTTTCACATTTTCAACAATTTCCACAAGTTATACATCAAAACGTTCCACATGTTTGGGAGATTATTGCTATTACTTTTGGGACTTCAGCGATTTCCGGTTTTTCCGCAATCGGACAAAAATCGGTCGATTTTTCCCATTGACTTATAATGGGGCTTCCACAAATTCATAGTTTTCAGAATTTTCTTCAACATTTTCAGAATTTTCTGCAGTTTGTAAATGTTCAGCTTCCACAACTTGTGAGTTTTCAGAAAAAAACTAGAAACTTGCAATGGCTGAAGCCATTGCGATTGACTGCGGAACAGATCTAATGTGGAAATCTGCTAAAAAAAATCCTTGAAATCCTTTAAAAAGCCTTGAAACTGTTAAAATACTTGATAGATATTTGAAACTCCTGAAGTCCTTGAAATTGTTGAAACCTTTAAACTCCTGAAATCCTTGAAACTGTTGAAACATTGAAACTCCTGAAATCCTTGAAACTTTTTTAAACCTGGAAACTGTTGAAAGTGTGGAAACTCCTGAAATCCTTGAACCTCCTGATATCCTTGAAACTGGTTAAATTCTTAAACAGCTGAAATCCTTGAAACTACTGAATGTATTGAAAGTGTCCTTGAAACTGAAAAATCCCCTCACCGCTGAAACAATTTGGTTCCTGTAACTAAGGAAACCTGGTCTGTGGTCATTATCTGGTGGTGGTCTGAGTCTTCGTTTGGGTCTTGGTCTGGTGGTATAATGCAACCTATTAGGTTGCATTATACATGAAAAAACCCTATTAAGTTGCATTATACTGGTTTACATGGAAAAATCCCTATTAAGTTGCATAATACTGGTTTACATGGAAAAATCCCCATTAAGTTGCATTATACTGGTTTACATGGAAAAATCCCTATTAAGTTGCATTATACTGGTTTACATGGAAAAATCCCTATTAAGTTGCATAATACTGGTTTACATGGAAAAATCCCCATTAAGTTGCATTATACTGGTTTACATGGAAAAATCCCCATTAAGTTGCATTATACTGGTTTACATGGAAAAATCCCTATTAAGTTGCATTGTACTGGTTTACATGGAAAAAACCCTATTAAGTTGCATTATACTGGTTTACATGGAAAAAACCCTATTAAGTTGCATTATACTGGTTTACATGTAAAAACCCCTATTAAGTTGCATTATACTGGTTTACATGGAAAAATCCCCATTAAGTTGCATTATACTGGTTTACATGAAAAAAAACCCTATTAAGTTGCATTATACTGGTTTACATGAAAAAACCCTATTAAGTTGCATTATACTGGTTTACATGGAAAAATCCCTATTAAGTTGCATTATACTGGTTTACATGGAAAAATCCCTATTAGGTTGCATGATTACACTGAAGTCCTTGAAACTGCTGAAGTCCTTGAAACTGCTGAAGTCCTTGAAACTGCTGAAGTCCTTGAAACTGTTGAAGTCCTTGAAACTCTTGAAATCTTGAAACTGCTGAAATCCTTGAAACTGTTGAATCCTTGAAACTGTTGAATCATTGAAACTGTAGAAATGTCTGAAAGAGCTGAAGTCCTATTAAAATGCATGGGCCTATTAAAATGCATTGCAGAATTCTCAATGCAGATTTTTGTCCGATTGCGGAAAAACCGGAAATCGCTGAAGTCCCAAAAGTAATAGCAATAATCTCCCAAACATGTGGAACGTTTTGATGTATAACTTGTGGAAATTGTTGAAAATGTGAAAGCTGTGAAACGTGTCAAAAAAAATGACGGAATAAAGAAATACAAAACCAATGGTTGACTGCGGAAGGTTCCGCAGTCAATCAACTAGAAACTTGCAATGGCTGAAGCCATTGCGATTGACTGCGGAACAGATCTAATGTGGAAATCTGCTAAAAAAAATCCTTGAAATCCTTTAAAAAGCCTTGAAACTGTTAAAATACTTGATAGATATTTGAAACTCCTGAAGTCCTTGAAATTGTTGAAACCTTTAAACTCCTGAAATCCTTGAAACTGTTGAAACATTGAAACTCCTGAAATCCTTGAAACTTTTTTAAACCTGGAAACTGTTGAAAGTGTGGAAACTCCTGAAATCCTTGAACCTCCTGATATCCTTGAAACTGGTTAAATTCTTAAACAGCTGAAATCCTTGAAACTACTGAATGTATTGAAAGTGTCCTTGAAACTGAAAAATCCCCTCACCGCTGAAACAATTTGGTTCCTGTAACTAAGGAAACCTGGTCTGTGGTCATTATCTGGTGGTGGTCTGAGTCTTCGTTTGGGTCTTGGTCTGGTGGTATAATGCAACCTATTAGGTTGCATTATACATGAAAAAACCCTATTAAGTTGCATTATACTGGTTTACATGGAAAAATCCCTATTAAGTTGCATAATACTGGTTTACATGGAAAAATCCCCATTAAGTTGCATTATACTGGTTTACATGGAAAAATCCCTATTAAGTTGCATTATACTGGTTTACATGGAAAAATCCCTATTAAGTTGCATAATACTGGTTTACATGGAAAAATCCCCATTAAGTTGCATTATACTGGTTTACATGGAAAAATCCCCATTAAGTTGCATTATACTGGTTTACATGGAAAAATCCCTATTAAGTTGCATTGTACTGGTTTACATGGAAAAAACCCTATTAAGTTGCATTATACTGGTTTACATGGAAAAAACCCTATTAAGTTGCATTATACTGGTTTACATGTAAAAACCCCTATTAAGTTGCATTATACTGGTTTACATGGAAAAATCCCCATTAAGTTGCATTATACTGGTTTACATGAAAAAAAACCCTATTAAGTTGCATTATACTGGTTTACATGAAAAAACCCTATTAAGTTGCATTATACTGGTTTACATGGAAAAATCCCTATTAAGTTGCATTATACTGGTTTACATGGAAAAATCCCTATTAGGTTGCATGATTACACTGAAGTCCTTGAAACTGCTGAAGTCCTTGAAACTGCTGAAGTCCTTGAAACTGCTGAAGTCCTTGAAACTGTTGAAGTCCTTGAAACTCTTGAAATCTTGAAACTGCTGAAATCCTTGAAACTGTTGAATCCTTGAAACTGTTGAATCATTGAAACTGTAGAAATGTCTGAAAGAGCTGAAGTCCTATTAAAATGCATGGGCCTATTAAAATGCATTGCAGAATTCTCAATGCAGATTTTTGTCCGATTGCGGAAAAACCGGAAATCGCTGAAGTCCCAAAAGTAATAGCAATAATCTCCCAAACATGTGGAACGTTTTGATGTATAACTTGTGGAAATTGTTGAAAATGTGAAAGCTGTGAAACGTGTCAAAAAAAATGACGGAATAAAGAAATACAAAACCAATGGTTGACTGCGGAAGGTTCCGCAGTCAATCAATTAGAGTTCTGCAGTTTTCCAGTTTTTTTCTACGGGCTTGGGAATTCTGCCATTAATTTGCATTGAGAATTCTGCAATGCATTTTAATAGGCCCATGCATTTTAATAGGACTTCAGCTCTTTCAGACATTTCTACAGTTTCAATGATTCAACAGTTTCAAGGACTTCAGCAGTTTCAAGATTTCAAGAGTTTCAAGGACTTCAACAGTTTCAAGGACTTCAACAGTTTCAAGGACTTCAGCAGTTTCAAGGACTTCAGCAGTTTCAAGGTTTCAAGAGTTTCAAGGACTTCAACAGTTTCAAGGACTTCTACAGTTTCAAGGACTTCAGCAGTTTCAAGGACTTCAGTGTAATCATGCAACCTAATAGGGATTTTTCCATGTAAACCAGTATAATGCAACTTAATAGGGATTTTTCCATGTAAACCAGTATAATGCAACTTAATAGGGGTTTTTACATGTAAACCAGTATAATGCAACTTAATAGGGTTTTTTCCATGTAAACCAGTATAATGCAACTTAATAGGGATTTTTCCATGTAAACCAGTATAATGCAACTTAATAGGGGTTTTTACATGTAAACCAGTATAATGCAACTTAATAGGGTTTTTTCCATGTAAACCAGTATAATGCAACTTAATAGGGATTTTTCCATGTAAACCAGTATAATGCAACTTAATAGGGATTTTTCCATGTAAACCAGTATAATGCAACTTAATAGGGATTTTTCCATGTAAACCAGTATAATGCAACTTAATAGGGTTTTTTTCATGTAAACCAGTATAATGCCACTTAATAGGGTTTTTTCCATGTAAACCAGTATAATGCAACTTAATAGGGATTTTTCCATGTAAACCAGTATAATGCAACTTAATAGGGTTTTTTACATGTAAACCAGAATAATGCAACTTAATAGGGATTTTTCCATGTAAACCAGTATAATGGAACTTAATAGGGTTTTTTACATGTAAACCAGTATAATGCAACTTAATAGGGATTTTTCCATGTAAACCAGTATAATGAAACTTAATAGGGTTTTTTCCATGTAAACCAGTATAATGCAACTTAATAGGGAT